>JASCZW010000431.1:0-164492 GCA_034211315.2 Aedes japonicus | reverse complement strand
AATAAACTCAAATTCACGCAAAAATCTCTCACCCCCAACCATTTCCGAACACGCTACTGTACCGCACGAGCATAAGCGTGGCAACGAAAAAAATGTATCGCTTTGACCTGCAAAAAACATAACTTATAGAAGAGGTAATAAGAACGACCGAAATCAGATATAAATATTATCAAACACGACCTGAATGCGGACCGGAGTTGGTCTCTCTTCTTCCACAGCTGACTAAGACAACTAGCAGTGTGAATGACGACTGAGGAGCTACCAGGGAGACTTGTCCGTCTTAAGCGAGGAACCCGGGAAAAAATGCCCGCAGGATTACCGAGCCATCAACAGAGCAACATATGCAGAGACGGAGCTGCAGGGAACGAAAAGTAATCACATTCAACAGTTGAGTGTCTGTTTTGCTGCTCGTTACCGCGCTCCAGTTGGATGTTCTTGTATTTTTTTTTTCATTGAATCAGTTAACAAATATTATTCAGCACATCATAAATATTTCATGGGAAATGTTTTCGAGCCGATGATGGTAAGCCATCTTCTCCATCTCTTCAATCACTGCCACCGGGGATGCACTTTTTTCCACCGGAGGCCAATCTGTTATTATTTTTGTCGTTACTTCAAGCTGGGGGTATTGTTTTAAATATATCATTACCAGCGAAGTCATCTAATATCATAGGATCCGGCCGAAGTGAAAGGCGCTGAAGTGCAAAAGAAGCGCAGCGCCACTTTTATTTTCGAGGGACCACTCTATTTATCGAGCAGTCAAATTAAAACCTTCACTGCTGCCATCTGGTCTATCATCAGACCATCGAGCCGAAATGTGTATCATTAGCAAATGGTCATTGTAGAGAGACCGAGAGTGAGGGGAGCGAGCACGCGATTTGAATAATTGAAGAGCATCAAAGCTGCGGGTTTCGGCAAATGTCTTTTCGGAAATGCCATCACATAACTCCGGCGCGGGATCAATTTTCTACTACGGCCAAAGTGGTTTGATTCTGGTTACAAATTATCAGTTACCACCCCAGAGTGGAGCGAAGAACGATCGAAAGGTGGTGCAAATTAGATATTGATTGTGCAACAACGCCCTTCAATACGAAACCGACGGTTGCATGACGCACCCGGAGTGGATAGAGGTGGAGAGTTAATCTTGTAGTATAAGGACTTGAACGGATAGATCTGCCTATCGTGATAATTGAAAACCACTTGCAGGCAGTGCTGCACTGAAGAACGGCGGAAGGTCTCACAGAAAAGAAGCATCGAATCGGTCTTTAAAATCTTGATGGCAACATTCGTTGAAGTTCAAGTGGTTCCCATTGGCATGGATGAATTCAATTATCAATGCTGGGAGCATGAATCGAGAGTAGCCAACGTTGAGCATCGGCTATTCACAGATTGATCTGATTACACCTCGTTTTCTGGGATCCTCCCTTTGAGCTATTTTTGAACCAGTTTTTTTTTTCAAACCCCTTTGCAAAACGCACAACAGGTCAGTTACTTCTGGATGCCTAAGCATGATGTATTTGGCGTTGCAAATTTGAATGACAGCCTTATTACTCACCGACTAACGGAATATTTCCCACAGTATTCATCGAAATATACATTCTAAGCGATTTATTCAAATTTTGCTATACCCATCTCTTCCTGGTACACGTTCGTACCACATTCACTTCCCATGTACGCTACTATCAGACTCAATCAATTTACACGTACTTAAAAATGGCCAGACTGATGCCGAAGCCACAATTGCGCACAAGCCCATCAGCTAGTGTTATATGCTACCACTCCATTGAATGTTTATGTTGTTGTTGATGGTGGTTGGAGAGAAGATGCAATTCGTCAGAAAAGTTTCTCGCTTGTCGACATGTTGCTTCTGCCTGGCATTTCATGCTGTTGCAAATGCACGCTTCATGTGTATACTGGTAAGTGAGGGCGATCTGACTGATGGTTGGTTGGCTGGTTGGCTGGTTGGTTGTGCAACAGGGGGTTATACCCTTTTCTTTCGTTCTTGTAGACCGGTGAATTCTGTGCGCAAATCTCACGTCACGGGTCAACCGTACAATTGACGCACTGGGTAAGAAAATATGTTCAGTGCTATCAACATTTCGGGTTTATTTAGGTGAAGTTCATCCACGAGATCTCTATATCACATTTTTCTTAGCGTTTACTTTGGATACTTTTGCTGTCTTTTTCGTTTACGTAAATCTACATTGATTCATTCATAAGAGCATCTTGTAGCAGCGCTAGATGCGGCTATCTGTTTCTTTGACTTAGTATCTTGAGCGAAAATTACCACTTATTGTTTGATGATTTTAAGAACGAGATATTTTATCATCACCATGAGGCTCCTAGATTGTACAGTAATTTTGCTGTAGAAGTGAGAAGTGAGGAAAGGTTTATAGATCCGTTAGTGTACGACAGGCTGTAAAAAAATTAATAAAGGTAGTTGAAATTGAGCGAAGGACAGTAACCGATCAAGCACACAATAGTTTACCACGCAACTCAAATGCAGGGTAGGCAAGGGAAAGGATATCCTCTTGACTGGAAAAAGAATGCGTGCCTGGTCGTGCTCACAAACTACCAGTGGCTTGAAATGGTTCTAGCGATTGTTTTTTCACACTTCCTAGTTTGTCATACACTAACGGAACTATTAACACTTTCTCTTAACATCTTCGTTCTTGCAAAATAACTGTCCACTCCTAGAGCATCATGACGATGAGAAAATACTTCTACAGATAGACGTTTGAGCAAGAACAAAATTAATCGATAACTTTGTGTAAATTTTGAAATCGCTTTCAAGGCGCTAACGTAAGCAATCGCTCGTTCACTAACGCCGCATAGTTCACTTATACCTATTTCACTTCACTCTACTCACTGGATGTGGAGAAGTTGCGACATCTGCGAGTATGTCAAACATCATGCCGACGTTCGCCACACCCTCTAGTAGCACACTTGTTGCCATTCAGTCGAGATAACATTAATGTGACTTGTTTGAGTCATAAACAAGTTACTGCAACATATTATGATCGTATTGTGCTACTTGGGACGTCACCCGATATTGACACGATGTATTGGCATAGCGGCAACAAAATTGACAGATTTGTTAGCTGCTAGTTGCTTATTGTTATTTGGTGATTGCTTTTAAATTGACCGTTATGAAATTTTACACACGCTGAGATTCAAACTTGAATGGCTGTGAAATTTGCTTCTTAAAATCATCATAATTCGTTACTCCAACGTATGGAGAATTCCAAAAATAACAATTAAACTACACATATTGTTTCCTATGCCCAACAAGAAATCCCATCCTCAGGACAGGTTCCTTATAAGAATTCAGTCGTGAAGGAGTTAGACTAATGTGCTTTTGCTATTTGCGTCAAGATGGCTCCACCATATGCTAAGATTATAACAATCGAACAGGATCGGCGTTTGATACGATCAGAGTTGGCAAATGTCATTTTCAATCGAAAATGACCTACGATTTTGACCGAACTACGTCTGAAAATCTTACCGGGTGAAAAAACGATCAAGGAGATTTTCTTTAAAATCTCATCGATTTTTTCGTTATTACAGCATGTGACACTGCTTTGGTCATCGATATTACAAGCTCATATATGGATATAATTGTAGGTTTCATCAAAAAACTTAAAATAAAACGTCCACTCTGTCGACTAGATATTATTTCCTGGCTAATCTCAAGTAGACTAGTTCGAAGTTTGTTAAACAAAATTGAATTAGAAAAAAATCGTGATCGCGTGAGAATGTGAGTAAGTCCATATCTTCTTGTGACAGCCTGTTTTTTTTTATTGTGACATGGTGGACGTTATATTTGCCAGCTCTGGAAAAGATACAAAGTAATTGATGAGATCGTTAGCCTGTTTTATCACAGGCAGAACTCACACGTTAAAACCTTTCTTTTTTGCTAATGGAGGGACTGAGCTATTCAAGCAGTCTTTACATGGAGTTAACAGTAGGAATATCTTCTTGAGTCCACTAAAAATAATCTCACGGCGTGAAAATCGTCAAAATCTAAACATTACTGAAAAACAGTCAACGTAACATTGGAGGGAAATTTTTTTTTTTTGGTTGTGTGTAATAAATTTTGAGTCCTATTTCAAGCGTAATCTGAGTTGCATTTACATGAAATATCATCTTAATTTCTGCCAAATCTGGCATTCCCTTTATGTGCATTAGATATCGCAGGAAATTTAATGTTTCTTTAAACCTGTGTAAGTGAGCTTTTTGGCGTGGAGAGAATTGGTTCCGTTTGCTTTATTTTAATTTTAGAAAAATACTAGCGTACTAGAATAACGAATTCAATTCGAACATTTTACATTTTACAAAATTAATTTGATACGTGCTGAACCCGGTGCAAGAACTGCTACGTTTGCAACTAAATAACTAAAAATTAAAGAACTGGCACGTTTATGGTTATTTTTCGGAATGAGTTTTATTGTCTAAGCAGTGGTTCAAACTTCTATCAGAACATGAATCATATTCGAGAAATACACGTTTTGTGTTGTAGTAACCTGGATAATTCTCATGTTTGATTGAAATTTGTGTTTCATTTATATGAGAGCAGGGGAAGGGGTCGTAAACCAACATACTACCATTGCTTTCAAAACCCCCCACATGCAAAATTTGGTTCCATTTGCCTGATTAGTTCTCGAATTATGTAGAAATTTGTGTTTCAATTGTATGAGAGCCTCCTCCCTCTTCCAGAAGGAGGAGGGGTCTCAGACAATCAAAAAAATCTGCCCCAGCCCCATAATAACATATTTAGATATAGAAAGCCTGCCTCCAAAAAACCCCACATGCCAACTGTGGTTTCATTTGCTTGAATAATTCTTAAATTTTGCAGAAATTTGTGTTTCATTCGTTTGGGAGGGGTATTGAACTACCATAGAAACAGTTCTTGCAGTCAAAAACTTCCACATGCCAAATTTAGTTCCAATTTGATAAGTTCTAGAGTTATGCAAAAAAAATCTTTTATTTGTATTGGAGCCCCCTTTTTAGTATGCGGAGAGGTTTAAAACCACCATAGAAACAGTTTTTGCTTTCAAAAACCTCCACATGCCAAATTTGGTTCCATTTGCTTGATTGTTCTCGAGTTGTGCAGAAATGTGTGCTTCTGTTTGTATGGGAGCCCTCCTCTCAGAAAGGGAGGGGTATTGAGTCACCTTAGAAATACTTCTTGCCATCGAAAACTTCCATCTTCCATATTTGGCTCCATTTGCTCGATAATTTCTTGAGTTATGCAAAAAATTGTGATTAATTTGTATGGAAGCTCCCCTTTCAGAATGGGGCAAATCTCAAACCCCAATTGAAACATGTTGTGCATTTAAAATCTCCTACATGTCAACTTTGGTTTCAATTGCTTGGTTGGTTTTCGAATTATACAGACAATTTTTCAATTATACAGAAATTTGTGTTTCATTTGTATGGGACCCCCACCTTAAGACTGCGGAATGGCTTAAAAACAACAAAAACACGTTTTTTGCCTTCAAAAATTTACACATGCCAAATTTGGTTCAATTTGCTTGATTTGTTCTCGAGTTGTGAAAAAATGTGTGCTTATATTGTATAGGTGCCCCTTCTATCTGAAAAAAGGAGAGGTCTTGAGTCACCTCAGAAATATTTCTTGCCGTCAAAACCTTACACTTGCCAAACTTGGTTCCATTTGCTTGGTAAGTTTTGGAGTTATGCAGAAATTTGTGTTTAATTTGTATGGGAGCCAACCGGTTCAGTAGTTTTCGAGTCTATAAGGTTGAGACAGACAGACAGACAGATGGACAGAAATTCATTGTAATACTAAGATTTACTGTTTAACACTCAACATTTAGCATTTAACATATAACATTTAACATTTAACATTTAACATTTAACAGTTAACATTGAACATTTAACATTTAACATTTAACATTTAACATTTAACATTTAACATTTAACATTTAACATTTAACATTTATCATTTACCATTTAACATTTAACATTTAACATTTAACATTTCACATTTAACATTTAACATTTAACATTTAACATTTAACATTTAGCATTTAGCATTGAACATTAAACATTTAACATTTAACATTAAACATTTCAAATATAACATTTAACATTTAACATTTAATATTTAATATATAACACTTAACATTTAACACTTAAAATTTAACATTTAACATATAACATATAACATATAACACTTAACATTTAACATATAACATTTAACATTTAACACATAACATTTAACATTTAACATTAAACATTTAACATTTAACATTTCACATTTAACATTTAAAATTTAACATTAAACATTTAACATTTAACATTTAACATTTAATATTTAACATATAACATTTAACATTTAGCATTTAGCATTGAACATTAAACATTTAACATTTAACATTAAACATTTCAAATATAACATTTAACATTTAACATTTAATATTTAATATATAACACTTAACATTTAACACTTAACATTTAACATTTAACATATCACATATAACATATAACATATAACACTTAACATTTAACATATAACATTTAACATTTAACATTTAACATATAACATTTAACATTTAACATTAAACATTTAACATTTAACATTTCACATTTAACATTTAAAATTTAACATTAAACATTTAACATTTAACATTTAACATTTAACATTTAACATTTAACATATAACATTTAACATTTAATATTATCATTCAACATTTAACATTTAACATTTGACATTTAACATTTAACATTAACATTTTACATTTTACATTTTACATTTTACATTTTACATTTTACATTTAACATATAACATTTAACATCTACCATTTAACATATAGCATTTAACATTTAAAACTTAACATTTCACATTTAACATATTAAATTTAACATTTAACATTTAACATTAAACATTTACCACTTAACATTTATCATTTAATATTTAACATTTAACATTTAACATCTAACATTGAGCATTTCATATATTATGTATAACATTTATAATTTAACATTTGACATATATAAATATTACATTTGACTTATAATGTATATCTAAAAACAATTAGCATTTTATATTTAATGTATGACATTCAACATTCAACACTTTACTTCACTTTATAATTTAACTTTTTTCACTGGGAAAATATTTAATTTCATTTCATTTTGTACACAAAACAACTTTTATTTTATGTTTAATATATTAAAAACAACATTTTGCATATCAAATTCTTAAAACAAATTTTCATTGTTACATATAATGTTGCATTTCACATATTAAATTCACATAAGTTAACATTCTTCATTTAACATTTTCTTTCTTTTATTTTACTTATAACAGATAACATTTTACATGCAACATAACCAGTAACATTTTACATTTAACCTTTAACATTTAATGTTGTTCATTTCACAATTGTCATTTTGAATATGTATTCCTTATTAATACATATTATAAATTTACGTATGTTACAAAACCTAAATGAATTTTCAAAATTTATTTCCTCGTTTCTAACATTCAAATGATAACTGTTGAAAATGAGGTAAAAAATTGTGACAACGATTTAACGATTTTCTTTTAAAATTTTATTATTTACCTAATGTATGTTATTTTAACGTGTAAGATATTAAGATCTTAATGTTACATTTTGCTGTCCTCATTTGATTTAAACAATTGTTTTATTGTGTGTGATTAACGTTTAATATTTCAAATTCTACATCTCCACATTTCACATTTTACTTCTCAACATTAAGATTTTTTTTGAAACATTTGCTAATATGTATTTTGTTTAACATGTCTTAATTTTATTTTATACAATAAATATTTTACATTTCACATCTAACCTACATTTTTCATTTCACTTTGTACAACTAACATTTATCAATTGCATTTGCAATTAAATTAAATTTTTAAATTTGCAATTAACATTCAGGAAAAAACATACACCATTTTGCAGTATTTATTATTATAAAAAAGAAATTACAATTTTTATTTCACCTTTAAAATTTACATTTAAAAGTTTACTTTCTTCATTCAATATTTTTTAAACTATTTCTACATTTTTTTTGTAACACCATGCTGAAGGAGGTGGCTGGGTTCAATTCCCGGTCTGGTCTAGGAATTTTTTGTTGAGGAAAATTTCAGGACTCCCTGGGCATATTGTATGATAATACTTGCTACACAATAATACTAATGCAGAAATGGTTCCTGGCATCGAAAGCTCTCAATCAATAACTGTGTAAGTGCCTTTAGAGCGCTAAGTTAAGAGAAAGCACTAAGGGAATTATGGAAGCAAATGCTTAACAAGAAGACATCACATTGTACATTTTATATCATAACATTTTTCATTAGGCATTTTAAATTTTACATATTTCATTACAGTATCAATTGGACATTTCACATGTAAAAATTTCAATTTAACTTTTTTATTTCACAGTTTGTACTCTTCGTATGTTGAATCACAAATAACATTTAAAGTCTTACACTTTGTTTAGTAAATTTAATATTTCATCTATCAATATTTACATGTTTCATAAATTTGAGGTCGTGATAAAAATCGGTCCTGGTGGTGGCCATTTTTGTATCATGCGATTACAAAGCTTTGTGTAAAATCAAAATCAAATCAAATCAAAAATCAAAAATCGCTGTAATGTACTTACCAACATAGTGTTTCCAGAAACATTGCATATATTTAGTTTCGATTAATAAGCAAGACGGATTCATTGAGAATATCAAAATTAACATACAATTCATCGAAGAGCGTCAAAGCCAGGAAGCAGAAGACATAATTCATATGTATGACATATAATATTTGAAGGCAAAACAAAATGACTCATACATTAATTGTTGTGTTATGTATTCTCCGTGCGTGGAGTAACGATTATGATGTAGAAAGAGATGTTCGCTCATCACCATGAGGCATCAAGAGGGAACATTAATGTTTTTGGCTAAAATGAAAGATATGAAGAGAAAGTGTTGAAAGTTCCGTCAGTGTACGATAGGTTGGAAATAGAACAGATGTTTTTTATTTAGGAAAATTGAGCGAAAAGGGCAATCTACTCCTGCAGTGGTATGTTAGGCAAAAATTGATGTCCATGGTTCGAGTACCACTGTACACATGCCCTTTTCGATCAATTTCCCAAAATAAAGCTTGAACTACCCGCTTGTGATCCTTAACACTATACGAAGATCCATTTTCCCACTTTTTTCCTTCCGATCCATGGTCAAACGTGTATGGTACCGATTTAAAATACGAGAAACCGTAGAATGTACCATTAGGGTGGGGCTTATTTGAAAAAAATAATCGGGCACATGTTTTCCCATGTGGAAAATGATCTTTTGGGTTCATCAGATGACATACTAAAATTTCAGATTTTTTCGTTAAGGTTTAGAGGTACCGAAATGGGCCTAATCTGAAACACGTTTAAGTATGTTCAAGTTCCATGATCCACTCTCAATTATAAGAACATTCTCTCTTTCTCTCTCTCTCTCTCTCTCTCTCTATCTCTCTCTCTCTCTCTCTCTAAATCTCCCTATTTCTCTTGCTCTCTTTCTCTCTGTTTTTTTTCAGTATATAATTTTGTACAGCAAATATGTTGCTTGTGATAGTTCAAATATGTTGGCGTAAGTGCAAACACACATTCATTGTTGAGGCTTATATCTCAAAAACGTTGAGAGATACCGCATCTGTTTTGGTCGATATTTGCTACCGTTCGACATTTTGCACTTAGGCCCATTTCGGCACCTCTAAACCTTAACGAAAAAATCTGAAATTTTAGTATGTCATCTGATGAACCCAAAAGATCATTTTCCACATGGGAAAACATGCGCTCGATTATTTTTTTCAAATAAGCCCCACCCTAATGTACCATTCCCAGCTTCCTGCTGATGGCACGATGAGAAAGATCCGGATTTTCGAGGTACGTGCGCAAAAAATTGCGCCACTGCTGTTCTTCCGACTCCATCTTCGCAACGATGGACATCTGTTAGTGAAACTTACACAGCATAAACAAATACACATTTAACTGAATCCTAGAGGGTTTGAGCTGTTTAGTGGAATACTTGTAACTATAAATTAGAAGAAAAATTAGTAATCTCCATTTAATTCCAACTACCTTTGCTTATCTTCGACAGATACGCGTATTTCGTCTACAATGTGCAGACTTCTTCAGTATCTCGTACTACTAAGTCGAGTTATTAGTACGAGACACTGAAGAAGTCTGCACATTGTAGACGAAATACGCGTATCTGTCGAAGATAAGCAAAGGTAGTTGGAATTAAATGGAGAATACTAATTTTTCTTCTAAATTCTAGTCACATAATAGGTTAGCGTCTGTTTTTGGGATGCAAAAGGGATACTTTTCATCAAGACACACAGTTCAAAATACCATCGCAAAAATCAGTGAATTTGGATACGAATTGTTGCAGCATCCACCCTATTCTGGCAGTTCTCACACCTCAAAAAATGCTTTTCTGTAATTTGTTTATGGTAATTTTAAAAATTCTCTTTTGCTACCACACCTATGGAAAATTTCCATTGCTTATGTTATGCTTATTCATGCCAATTCTAATCTCCAATTAATTTTGTGATACAAAAAAGACGTTTACATTCTACTGTTTCACTGTTTCCAACTCAACAAACTAATTAGCAAGAATAACTGTTATTCAATAGTAGACGTGTATTTGCTCAAATTACACCAACTCATTTAGTACAGATTTAGTACACAAGCTAATTTTTCTTCTCAAATTCCCCAGTTCCCACCCAGTGCCACTGCAGGACGTCTGCAAATCATCATCGTTCCCGTTGTACGCTCAAGAAAATGATGTGATGATGAACAAGATCGCCAACATGGAGAGCTTGAACGAACTTCGGTTGATAGCAGTATGCCGTCAGTAGTGGAAATGAAGACACTGTAGCGTTCCTCAGATAGGCAATGACGACGACAACGACGGCGCGAGAAAAATGTGCCACAGCCAGTCGATCTCGCGCTTGCTTTCCACATACGGATGGTCACCATGGTCATCGTCATCGCCATTGCCGTTGTGTGTCGGATGAGGGTCAGGGATACTATGCGCCTTGGTGGCCAGGGAAAACTTGAACCTGGAACCCGGTCTCGAATGCTCATAACACCATAATTGAAGCGCGTGGTGGTGGAAGTGGCGGCGATACTCGTAGTAGCTGCAGTCGTCGTTGTTGTCGTCATCATCATCATCATCATTATCATCGCCTGAGTAGGTGCGTCGCGAGGACGGAGAGCAGTCGGACGCGAGGCGAGAGAACAGTTAAATGCAACCACGGCCGTGAAATTGTTTTAATCTTTATGCTGTTAACGATGAACTTGGCAATTTCATGTGTAGTTTCTTGCTCGGTTTGCTTTCTTCGTCTCCCGTTTCGGACGGTGTTGTTGCACTCCCGCATCTTCAGTATTGTGTTTTTATCTTGCGCGTACTCATTCGGTTCGACAACTTTTTTTCCTCTCCGTGTCGCGACGGAGACGTGAACTTCGTGAGCGATGAAGGTTCAAAAATATTTTCCGCAACATATAGACATTTCTTGAATCGGCCAGCATTGAGGCTTGTTATGTAATTGAAATAATATTGCTGTTTATATTTGAATTATAAATAATTGCGGGTTTGATGTAGCTCGTACAGAGTCTTCTCGATGCCTTCTTGGAAAAGTTCTCCCCCAATATTTCCTACGGCCCGGGTTTGCCCCGATCACGATTGCATGAAGGTGAAGAGTTTTGCACATATTTTACGCCTCTCCTACATCTGGAGTGCGTTCAAAAGTCTCCACCTGAGAGTGATTACCAGGATGATGCCGGTCGAATCAGCTTGCAGCTTGTTCTGAACGTTTTCCCGATCATATTTTCCTTCCCTCCTACATACATGATAGAACTGGCAGTTCATCGATGATGATTTGATAGGAGGTTTCCGCGCGCACAGCGGATCATTATTATGTTCTGTGTTGGTTGGATTTTCGCACAGAATGCATTGAGTGAGGAACAATCAGTGTGGTAACGAAGGTGATCAGAACGAGAAGAATGAAATTTCACGCTTGTTAGCAAAGTTTTTTGCCAAAGAAAAACACGTGAGTGTGTGAGTCAAGTTTTCTTGTACTGATCAACCTAAATTCTTTCACACAGTCTTGCTGCCCAATAAATCTACAGTATCTTCGACAAATTGCTTCATAACATTCACTCCCCATTTGGTTCACGTTTTGCTCCCGATCTCCGCACATCCATAAAGCGCCTTATCAACCTCAATCACGTACCATAAATCATCGTCCGCCAGATGATCTTCCATCTTCCATCTTTTTTCCGCCCCGAAACTAGCCACCACCCATTTATCATGGCCATGACGACCAAGGCCAGTTTTCTTCCACTCGGTCTGTGCTTGACTTTGACGGTCACGGGGAGAAAAGAGAGCTTTATCAGC
Source organism: Aedes japonicus (assembly GCA_034211315.2). Lineage (NCBI taxonomy): Eukaryota > Metazoa > Arthropoda > Insecta > Diptera > Culicidae > Aedes > Aedes japonicus. The sequence continues at coordinate 152,062 of JASCZW010000431.1, read as the reverse complement.
TCGGCACTAACCGTAGCCATAATTAATACTTGCGCTACTGTTTTGCCGACAATTTTTCCTCTGCGGTACAAATGGCAATCTTCGAGCCATACTCTGTTCACGAGGCGAGATGACGGAGGGTCGGAGGCACCTATTTGTAAGACGATAGGTTCCAGATAAAAAACTTTTCAGACTGATATCTTGTGAAATATATCATCTACGGAACATTAGACGTATGGGTGTGTGTGTTGTGGCCAAGGTTGGAAAGAAGGCATAGTTTTTCTTTGTTCCAGCGATATATACATATTATAGGATAAATTGTCTTCCAAGGCCGCTTGGGAACACAGTAAGGTAAACTGCATAATTAATTCTAGTTATTTTTCATATTTTAAGTACTAAATTTAATGTAAGCACTGCCAAAGTATACAACTGTCTTTCGAGTAGATGAAATCAGTTTAAAAAATAAAAAGGCAAATATTTGATATGGTTGTAATCTATAAATGTTCTGTTTTTCATGGACTTCCTGAGATAAATCTACGAGCAAAAATGTCAATCTTTTGGAAATTTATAGTTACGATATGAATAAGTGGAGGCATGAAAGTCTCAGCTTAAACAAGTGTGTATACTGAAAAAAGTCTTGTAGTAAAAACTACCATTTTGCGTGACTAAACCTATTTCAAAACTTTCATGAAATGTCAGTCAAATTCACTACGTTTATGGTACAGCCTTCATCATTTGTGATCCATTTGACAGACCTCATGTTAATATCAACCCTACCATAGTTGACTTCAATCGCAGGCATGGTGAAATCAAAGGCATTTACAGTCAGGTGAAAATTGTTGAAGTATACGCTTAATCTTACCCTCGAAATGGTAGTTTCTACAGCGGATTTTTTGTGCGTGTAGTGCGTGTAATAATGTTTAATGAAAACTGTCATATAGAATTGGAGTGGTACAACATAGATGGAAAATTGTAATCACATTCTTATTCCGAAGTCAGAAAGTCCCCAATACCGATTCCCGATACCCAGCTAGCCCCGAAAGGATCCCCGATGGAAGGTCACGACACAGTTTTAAAATCAAAAGTTGTTCTATGTTACCCAAGAACATTTTGAAATCATAGTCTGTATATATAGGAAAAATTTACAAATGGTTGGAAGTTTTCAGATACTATAAACATGTTTGAAGGTCTCCTGCCCTTCGGTTCAGAGAGGGGTATGGACGCGTTCTGCCGAGTTGGTCGTGGCAGATTTTATGTGTGAATAGGCTTCCACATCAACGTTCAAAAGTTCCTTGTCTTCTATAACTAAACGTGTTGGAATGGAGTAAATTGGGTTATATGAACGAATGAGCGTATATCGCCTCCACGTTGTACTTATATGCGCTATCATATGCGATTCTGTGTTAACTAGGGGGTTTCTCTCCCATGTAGGCAACAAGGTAGAGGCTTTACAAACTACCACTAGAAACATCAGAAGCCATTGTTAGTACATGAGCACGATAATTTGTTTGTCAAGGTGGCGGATTCGTTCCTGCCTTGACCTACCCCGCATTGAAGATGTAAGGCAAGCCCAATTTTCAATACTTCTATTCAATTTTCACAACCTGCCGTACACTGACGGAACTATCAACACCTTCTCTTCATATCTTTCATTTCTAGCAAACACTACTGTCCACTCTTGAGGCACCATGGTGATAAGCGAACATCTCCTTCTACATCATAATCGTTAAACCACGAACGGAGAATACAAACATAACAATTATAGTATGCATTTAATAATGCTTCTCTCCTTTCCCATGTTCGCTTCGCTATCCCATCGCTACGAGCTGCTTCCGAAGTTCCCGCTTCATCATTGCCCAGCACTGCTCCACCGGGCGTAGCTCCGGACAGTTTGGCGGATTCATGTCCTTTGGAACAAAATGGACAGAATTGGCCTCATACCACTCCAGGACACTTTTAGAATAGTGGCATGATGCCAAATCTGGCCGAAACAGCGGAGCTTTGTCGTGCTGCTGCAAGAACGGCAAAAGGCGCTTCTCGAGGCACTCAGATTTGTAGATCTCGCCATTTACTGTGCCCTTTGTCACGAAAGGCTCACTCCTCAGTCCGCAAGAGCAGATGGCCTGCCAAATGAGATATTTGGAGGCGAACTTCGACATTTTCTTCTTCTTAAATTTGTCGTCCACATAGAACTTGCTCTTGCCGGTGAAAAACTCCAACCCCGGAATTTGCTTAAAATCGGCTTTTATATACGTTTCGTCGTCCATCACACAGCAGCCATATTTTGTCAGATCTTCTTGTAGAGCTTCCGTGCCCGAGTTTTAGCCGTCGATTGTTGCCGCTCATCGCGGTTTGGGAAGTTCTGTACCTTGTATGTATGTAGTCCAGCTCTCTTCTTTGCATTCTGGACGTAGCTCTGCGACATGCCGATCTTTTTAGCCAAATCACGGCTTGAGACGTTGGGATTTGCTTTAATCATCCGCTTCACCTTTCCCTCCGTCTTTTTGTTCTCCGGTCCCGGTTTTCTTCCAGCTCCTTTGCCGTGGTCCAACGTCAACCGCTCCTGGAACCGCTTCAACACTCTGGAGACGGTTGAATAGTGAATGTTCAACATTTTTCCCAACTGCCGGTGCGACAGGTCAGGAAATTCCAGGTGTTTGGAAAGAATTTGTTCTCCCGACTCGCGTTGGTTCACCTCCGTTTTCGTTGAATCGAAAAACACGACTTCGAGTTTGACAGCATGTAATATACATCGATGAGAAAGTGTGCAAAATTTGGTTGATTTTTATCCAATGGTAAAAAAGTTATGCCCTGTTGAATGTGTCGCAATAATTTCGTGTTCGCCCTTTATAACACTAGCTAGTTTTATGTTCAGCCAAATTTCCTAACACAAGCTTCAAGGTAAGATGGTTTCAAAATCAAAGTAAGAAACTTATTTTATTCCTCTGAATTTTTCATACGTGTATATAACACCAAATGAGGGCCCATCAGAACACCCGAATAAAGCGATTTGTATAAGAAGAGTGGGACTGCCAACTTCCTGTTGTTAACATTTCGTGAGTACGGGCTCTTCTCCCCACCTAGTGGGACTTTTTATCAGGCGAGGGCTCAGTTTTTGTGTGGTTTCTTCGAACTTGTATCTGGAAGGAGATTCTCTTTAAACCTCTATGACTTTGGGTTGCACGTGATACACTTACGTGCTTACGGACCCACAATACCTTTTTGACTCTTCATACAGTAACATTCTTCTTAAATAGCATTACCAGCTAATTGTTTTCACAATTTGCTTACTGCTTGCTCTCAACATAGTGTTCTAAATGCACTTCCACAGTTATTAATTGAGAGTTTTCGATGCCAGGTACCATTTTTACCATTAGTATGGCAAGTACAATTATACGCTATGACCAGGGTGTCGAGTAATTTTACTTAACAAAATTCTTAGACCAGGTCGGGAATCGAATCCAGCCACCTCCAGCATGGTATTGCTTTGTAGCTGTGCCTTTATCGACTGCGAGCCTTGCCCAAGCAACAATTCAAGTTTAATTGTGGTTATAAAGCACACTTAAAGGCAAAATCATGGTCTTCAAAACCCTCATAAAACCAAAATTGTTACTTGGGTGAAGACTTACCACAGTACAACTTTGATCAAATTGTGTTATTAAAACAGTCCATAGCACTGGGCAGTTGCCTTGCTACATAAGATGGTGATTTACATCAGCATCATCATCATATACATGTATGACAGTCCTCATAGTCCACATCATTCTTTCACGAATTTGCGAATTTTGTTATTTTGCGAATTTTGTTAAGTTGTTTTGGCGAATTTTGTCAAAATAGTAGAGGTGTACTAAAGTTCTGATGAAAAGGCAGCAACTACTTCTACAGATGCTCAGATCGATGGATTTTTTTTCCGGTAGTGTGAAAAATGGTAGACTTTATACCCAGCAACAAACTGATTGCCATACAGCACTATTCGACCGAACTTGCATCATTTACATCCTCTTCTACGACGGCAGTGTAATATTGTGAACCTGGAAGGGGTTTTGAGTCCTCTTTGACAAAGGTCTCATCGTCCATCTAAATACATCCATGCGCTAGCTGCACAACTCGCAAAAACAATTTCCGGGCCCTTGTTGCTGCACGTTGCTTCTGTTCTCTACTTTGTTTGGCGATTTTCTGCTTATTGTAGGTCTTCAGGTTGTTCCGTTTCTGGATACGTTGAATCATTCCGACGCCGGCTCCCACTATATTAGCCAAATCACGTATCGATATTGATTTGTTCTTCCGAATTAGATATACCACTTTCTGATCCAGCGTAGGGTTGGAAGTTGCAGGGTTCCTGTATCTTCCTGACAGTTAATCCAAAGAACAGTGTTCCCCCTAGATTGGTAACGATGGATTTTACACTCGTGTGATAAATTCAAAAGAGTATCGCCAATTGTCGCATAGTTACACCATATTTACGTAGCCATGTAGCCAAAGCCTCAATTTTCACTTCTTTTTCAATGCGCGACATTTTGAAATCGCAGAATTTAAACCAAGCGATTAAGTAAACAAACAAAAGATAACAGTAAATCACACAGCATGCAATGATGATCACATTTAAACCATCACAAATACGCGCGTTCAACGAAAATGTTCGTGGATAGCTCATTTTTGATACATTCACTGATCGGGATTGGAAATTCATTCGAATATCGTAAAGAAATTTGCCATAAAATAGTATTGCAAATTTCATACGATTCTCTAATGGAAAGTTGTTCATAGGACGATCGTATGAAAATTTTACTAACAGAAATAAAAAGTTCGGGATCCAGAGACGAGACAAAATCACACGAGAATGTGTAAGAGGCATGTTTTTTTCGAACAATGCAACAATAATCATTTCATACGATTTCGTATGGCACGAGTCTTGCACCCTTGCTTTGTGGTTCATAGTTCCGATCGTATGAAAATCGTACGGATAATTTCCTGAGTGTTCTTTATTCGGTTCATGGCTGCACTTCGTCAGCCTTGCAGTCTGCGAGGGGTCCGCAGGTTGCCTTCTACTTGATCGATGCACCTTCCTCTTTGTGCTCCTCTTCTTCTTGTACTAGTAGATTCATTATCGAGAATCATTTTAACTGAGCTGTCGTCCGACATTCTCATAATAGTCACAGCTCACCGTAGTCGACCAATTTCAGTATACGTTGGGGAGTTCTCCCAGACACTGATGCAATTTTTGGTTCATTCGCATCCTCCACGATCCGTGGTCCATCTGAATTCTGCCGTAGATCGTATGCAACAACTTTTGTTCAAAGACACAAAGGGCGCGTTGGTCTTCATAAGTTTTAGAGCCATAGTGGACTACCGGTCTAATTAGTGTCCTATAGATGGTCATCTTTGTAGTTCGACGAACTCTGTTCAATCTAAGCGTCTTCGAAGTCCATAGTAGACCAGTAGGAACCACAGTAGGGTGATACGATTTGAATTATTGATTATCTAACACTTTTCTGACAATTTCATAAAATTACAAGGAATCAAAATGATCAAAAATGACGTATTTCAACCTTACTGAATAATTTCAAAATCATACAATTCTTCAAAAAATAAAAAAAAATCACGAACCACTGTCAAGTGTTCGGAAGCCGTCCTGCGTGTGAGAAAAGCGGAATCCCTTAACGTTTCAACTTTTTCTCTTGGTAAGATTAGGGAGATCTTATGTTGGACAAGCTAAAAATACTATTTATGCATGACGAAATAGGATTTTTAGCTGACAAATTACAAAATTCACCACCTGCTGAATTATATACTGCAGTATGGGGCGGTGGCCAAATTTTGCAACAAAAACTGATAACTCGAAGACTACTAACTTTAGACACATGATGTCTTCGGAAGATTTGATATTTAAAATTAGATCCATCTTTTGGTTTGGGTGGCGACTAGGGTGGTCCTTTTATGCTCTTTTATCAAAAATTCTTACTTCTTACTCGGACTTTGTTTTCCTACAAAATTGTAGATAATTTAATTTAAAGAAACCTTGCTGAAAAAAAATAACTTCTATCTCATTTACGTATCGTTAAATAACAGTTTTTCTAGCTTTTCTTAAAGTTGGCCTTGAAAACATAGAGTTTTTGCTTTCTGTTTTTTTATTGCAATTTCAATTTGAAAACTTTGTTTAAATTACTTCTATTGCAAAGGTAACCAATAAGCAGTTCCAAAGCGCCTTTACGGCAGCCTTGCAAGCAATCAAGTCGCCTTAAATGCTAATTAAATGCCGGTTTTGGTCCAATATACCACTGCTTTACTACAACGTTATGATAATGCTTCATGAATGCTATTTTGATTGCAAAAATGCTTATTACAGGCTACTAGCACTTTAATCGCACATGAAATCCAACTTTACAACAGATAGCATTCAAGACGCTTATATACTGCTTGTAGCATCTGGAATGCAGATTTACTGCATATGTTTATGCTTGTTGGTTACCTGGGCATTGTTTAAAAAAAGTTTTACAGGCTGAAGTGTAAACGAATTACGAATGGACTTCTTAATTTGCAAAAATATTTGTAAAATCGGTTAACACTTTAACTGAAAGTTCGAACTTTCTTTCACAAATTTAACGCAAAATTGTGTGTCCCCTCTAGCAGAAAAACGCAAAATTGGTAGTTTTGCCTTTTTTTGCACAACTTTTAATCAGCAGCAAAAACAATTGTCATCATGCATATATTGTCATTTATTCATTTATTTATTAACATTTACATCCCAGGCAAACAGACATAACATATTGATAATTTTCCACCACAAATCCTTGTCACTTAAACACAAGCGCCATCTGTTGAGCACACCGTGATGGGTGATAAAGCTAAACAGATGGTGGATGGAGTGTTCTAACGTAAAACTTAAGGGAATGAGCGCAACCAGTGGTAATACTACCTAAGAACATTAAAATTGACCGAAGAAGTTGCAAGTTTTAAGGCTGTTTGTCTGTTTATTAACATATGTTTTGTCATATTCACTTATTTACATCAATATATCAGCAATCATATGTTGACACATTGATATTAATAGCTGTGTATTAAGATTAATTTATTTACATTAAAATATTTTAATTTAGGAATTTACATAAGAAAATTTCTGAAAAATCTCTAGAGCTACCAATATTGCGGATGCATTTTAACGGGCTGGTTTGAGAATATGAGGTTTTCACTTAGGTGCACTAAATAGAATGTTTTTAACAATTTTCAATGTAAATATACAAAACCAATCAGCTATTTGGTATATTTATCAAAATTCAATGTTAATGTCTAAAAATTAATTAGAAATTAGAAGAGAAATTAGTATTCTCCATTTAATTCCAACTACCTTTGCTTATCTTCGACAGATACGCGTATTTCTTTTTTTTTTGTCTTGATTATCGAGATTTTCAGCCTCAGGCTGGTTCATCTCCCGTCGCAGTCAGTCAAACACCACTTTTGGGCATTTTCGCAACTTCTCCGGGGGTGAGATTCGAACTCGTGACTTAGGCGTTGGAGGTATGAATGTTAACCAATACGCCAGGGTCGCCCCCTACGCGTATTTCGTCTACAATGTGCAGACTTCTTCAGTGTCTCGTACTAATAACTCGACTTATTCGACCAAGTCGAGTTATTAGTACGAGACATTGAAGAAGTCTGCACATTGTAGACGAAAAACGCGTATCTGTCGAGGATAAGCAAAGGTAGTTCGAATTAAATGGAGAATACTAATTTTCTTCTAATTTATAGTTACAGGCATTCCACCGAACAGCTCAAACCCTCTAGGATTTAAAAATTAATGTTATTATGGAAATGTAAACATGTAAGTGTAAATTTGTATGTGTGCGTATGTTAATACGAAAATGTAAATTCATTCAGCTAAATATATTGATCTAAATAGATGAATGTAGATAAATCAAGGCAAACATATGTTTATGTGTTATTGTTGCCCTACAGATGTAAACATAAAAATGTATGTATATGTAAATATTTCCATATATAAATATACTGAAAAAACATGGCGCGCATAGTTGATTCTCTTACGTTTGACGTTACTACACATCCGCCACCCGTTCAGCTTTATCACTTTTCACAGTGTGCACAACAGATGGCGCAGGTGAATTTATGTTTGTCTGTGAATATGATCAATGTGTTATGTATGTTTGTCTGTGATACAAATGTTAATAAATAAATGGAGATAGGTTAATATAAAAATATAAACATTGTCATAAGAAACTAACATTGTTACGCATTTTCATGACAATTGTTGATGCTGCTGGAAAGTTATGCAGGAAAAAATGCCAAACTACCAATTTTAAAATGCGTTTTTCTCCTGAGGGGACAAAAAGAGACAAGCGATGTTGCATTTATTTTGTAGATGAAAGTTTGAACTTTCAGTTAATGTGTTCCGTTTTTACAAATATTAGCAAATAAAAGAGCCAGCCAAATAAACATCAGTGTCGATTACCCACTTGTTCAAACAAAGTTGGGGAAGTTATTCAGCTTTCTATATGAAAAAGCTGAACAACTTCCCAAATTTGTTTGAAAAAACAGTTATTCAGAAAGGATGTTTGTTGAGAGATGTTTTGTAAAAATGTATTTTGTTCACAATTCAACTTCTGTGACTTTTTTTAAACAATAGTTAGTAATCATAGTCTAGCTTCAATATGTGCGTCATTCTGTTTCCTTAAAGTCATTCAAACAAAGCATTGATATTTAAAATTTTAACAAAAAATAGTCAAGCAAAAAACTATTTTTCAAGACTCACTCTTGGGAAAGTTATAAAAATGGGGATAAGAAATAGTCACCATCCAAACCAACAGATAGATGTTATTTTGAAGATTGAATTTTCCAAAGACATCATATGTCTAACGTAAGTAGTTTTCGAGCTATCTGTTTAGTCGCAAAATTTGGCCAATCGTACCTTAGTGCACTGATGGAAATTTGAACTTTAATCCAAAGCACCTATGCAATAAATCTACAAAATATTATTCCTGACACGCTTTAACTGCAAACACAAACTGACAACTATCAAGTGAAGTTTTGAAAATGGCAGCACAAAGACTAAAGGCCGCAAGATGCCAGATCTATTTCTCAACACTTCGAAAGCTTCATGCATGCAGTTTGGGTTCGAAACTGTGACTACCTCTTTTTCCTTCTGATAAATGGTCCCAAACGTGACATTTATTGGACAGTGAGGTAACAATAGGAAACCTTGATATTCCTCATAACAATTTGTAGACAGTTTTCGGAACGCTCTTATCAGATCAAACTGTGGCCGAATCGTTTCCTTTCCCTTTGAGCAAACCCCAACCATTGCCCAAATATGTAATTTACATTTTGTTCTTCCACTATTTCGAAACGAAACATACACACACACACACAATGCATTCACAGGCTTGTTTTAGGGGTCTACGGCACGGAACAACAATTGCTGTTGTGAACATTATTTATGATGTGGGTTCAACGCCGTGTCTTCCCCGGCTTCATTCGACGTGCCATGCGATACGGGAACGTTTTACCTATCGAGAAGCTCCATCTTGATCTAGATCATGTGCTTTGAATTTGACGGAACGAACGGAACTTTCGGGGGGAAGTCTATCGAGTAGAAACAATTAACCGACACTTTTCAAACTGTAGTTGAAGAGAGAGTCCCAGCTCAGTGTCTGTAAATCAAGATATAAATTCATAAATCTCCTTGCTGAAGTTGAACGATGGGCGAGGAGTTCATGGCAAGATGGAGCCCATCGTGGCGTGAAGGAAGAATACAAATTCTTTCCTTCGTGATGTCATGGAAATTGATAACTGTGCACGGGAAGAAAGTTGTAAATTAATAAACGACCAACCCATTGTGATGACAGTGAAGTTCTGTTCCTACTCTGGGCAGTCAACAGACGCCAGCATCGTGAGAGTGTGAGTGAAAAATGGGACATCATTTTCACGTCATGCGAACGTAGGTCCCAACACTTTAATTATCGAATTATCGTAGCGAAAATATGATACCATTAACCATTGAGGTAACTGTTTTCCCCTTGCATATATCCATTGAGGGGCACGATTATAATTGATTCAAACCAGTGTGGAAGAGCAGATGGAAGGGAGAAACCGATCAAAAGGTGAACCATCAGCAGGAGAGAGAGATGTCTACTTTCTTCGAACTGCATCTTTTGGCCACGTTTTGAAAAATCATTCACCGAAGGGGTCACACCGGAATTCAAAACCGCTCGTTGCCCGCGCTTCCCGCCGTGTTCGCGCACATTAATAAAATAATGACAATCATCTTGGCGATCATCGTCATCAAACACCACAACCGTGTGCGGAAAGGGGTCATGCACTTATTACGTAAAGGTTTTGCGGGAGGAATTCGCTTATGCGCCATTCAAAAATGTTCCGGTTTGTATGTTGAAAATCTTTCGAAGGTCTTATAATTTTTTTTTACGTAATTCGTGCATCGTCCCAAAGAGTTTGATCAGCGAAGGGAACGAGAAAATGTGAGCCGCATAACTACACAGTATCATTGCCCAAATCAGCAGGATTCTGGCCATCATTATCCCATTTCTCGTGTTCTTCATCGCGCATCTGAAGCTCCCAAATGGCTGCCGAGCTACCGGGAGAGGGCGAACGAGATTGCTCGGAACAGCATGGACCGGACAGGGTGCAGGTTTTTTTTTGGGAAGTCATTCAACGTAATACACGATAATTATATTCACATTAAAATTGTTGATGGTGTGGTGAGCTAGTGTTGAAGCTTAGATTCAAAACTAACGAAACGTTCCATCCTCGAAGCGCAAGGGAAAAGGAGATTGTGTGTAGAAGGAAATAATATCGATAATCATAATAATTCCCGCACGATAATCGCACCGATCATCATTATCAACCGATAGCTATCGATTTGACGAGGTATTTCTCGGATCTTTTCTGCTGAACGATCCGCGGTGTAAGCTTCTCTTCATTCTCTCTATCTATCCTGGGGTAGATGTATGTTTTAGGCGAGAACGTGCCCTTGCAAACAGCTCAAGCGGAAGAACAAAGAATTTCAAGAACATCGTCCATAAACACCACGTCCAGATGCCTTCCACACTGCAGTGCCTGTCTGTGATTGGAGATCGATCTGAAGTCTCTCCCTTCCAGAGTGTCATATCGATGACGGCCGATCATAAAACTAGCACTTTTTCTCAGGCTGGAAATCACGTGGGAGATCTGTTCGTCATGGGTTTTTGTTTTTCTTCGGACCATTTCATTGATAATGATTCCCCTTCGATAAAGTTACCTACAGAGTCGTTTCCCATAAATGTCACCGATCGAAATTATCGATTCCAGAATGAATTATGGATCACAATTCACCCAAAATCAAGATCACATCACCTGCGATGGCTGTGGGCTAGACCCGTTCGATTAATGAGTGAGTCATTTGTTGGAGTGCCATAAAACACACACACACACACACACACATTCACGTTAAGAGCTAAAGAGTGGTTATAAATACCAATCAATCTACGTCAATAAAAGCTGAAAATTTCCTTTAAATAAAATAAAGAGCTATGGTTATGACGTACCCTCATTAGACGAGGCAATCGCGCACATATGCAGATACGTAGCAAGGATGCCTTGCCTATGCATTTCGTTAATCAAACACACCTAATTACATAGCTTTCCTAAATGGCCTCACACGCCCATGGCGCACAGTTTTGACATCGTAAATCAATAAACTAATAAAAGGTCTCCTCAGACTAATTGCATCATTAGAAAACGAAAAAAAAAAAGAATCCCATGATGCATCATCTCTATTTAATCACAAATGGCCTCCCCTTATTGCCCAATTTCCTGCAGGTTGTACCCCAACATTAAAACATGATTCGAGCGGTGGATTCCCGTTGACTTGACCTACATCAGCGAGTCCCAACCCGCAAAACCCGCCGACGATGATCGAATGGTCCCGGCGTGCGTGAAACCCCACAATTTTAGGTCATCTATTTTCGCCACAAATCCCACAATAGTGATTTACATATGCCAATGCGCGATCTGCACGACTTTCCCAAAGACTTTCGGCCGGATTCGGTCTGCCAAATCTCCGAATCAAATCGATCCAAATCACCCCACGAGGACGCTAACTAGTCAATAACTCAAAACGACGTTAACACAGCACTGATTGCTTGTTCAACATTCCAGCACATGCAGACCGAAGACCTCATGTCCCACCGGTTGTTGCTGACTGCTGCAGCACAACATCCACATGTCATCCCTGAAACGAAATTTCATTTATTAATTTTCGCTGTTCGTGCTCGACTTAGTAGAGACCTTCACTTTCGGTTCACCCTCCTCCATCTCTCCGGCTGACGCATTGGCTTTGGACGCGTCACGGACTCCACCGGAGAATGAGCAGATCGGATCGAACATCATCAACACATCGATCGTGAATCGGATTTTCGATCTGGTTTCCTCGTCCTGCTTCGGGCGCCACCACCAACTCTCCTAGTTAGTTGAAAATACCTTCCATGGATAACAGCTCGCTTCGTTTTATGGCTATTTCGGAGACCTCTAAAAATGTGCCTCCAAACGGCTAGCAAAGAGCATTTCGATCAGTTGGTATCAGTTTGATCGACCACAATTGCCAATGAGTGACTACGGACAGTCAGTGAGACGGGGATCAATGTTAGGGCATCTAAAGAGAGAGGGAGATGGATGATGGTGGGAAGGAAAATTAGATTCGATGCGGAGGAACGAGAAAACGAGTGAATCATTTATCAACAATAAATTATTTCGAATTCGGTATGGAGTATGATGGAACTGACTGTGGAAAGTGAATCTGCGTGGTTGAGAGTGAAATTGAATGATATGTGGAAATAAATGCAATTGAAAGTATGACAACCTGTGTTACTGCAATAGGATCTACAACTCCTAACACAATACCACCTTCAAGTTGACGATCATGATCTACGGTTCTAAGAGTTTATGGGAAATTTAAGAAGCTCATCGCTAGCCATCGATAGTGACAAAGCGCTATTTTATGTAGTCTATGGGTTCTCGTTATACTCCAAACATAAAAGACCAATGAGCGACAAATGCGTTAACAAAATCAAGTACTTCTGTGCCAATTGGTGATGTGAGGTGATATGACCAAGAGTGTATCGAAAAGTAGTTACCAACATTGATTTTCGAACAAAAGAGTGAAAAAAGAACATATTTTGACTTCAATTAACAATTTATTGGGGAAAAAACTTTTGTTGTATTCCTCTGTTTATATTAATAAAAATCTTGGGCAAATGTCCGCACCTTAGATTTAACGCTACCCATCAAATCCTGTGCAACACTTGCGCCATCTTTCTTACACACTTTCATCCACTATTTCTTCAAATCCTCGTCGGTTTTCAAGACCTTCCTTGTTTTCCGGACCTTGTCTTTCATAATTGCTAAGAATTTTTCTGTTGAGCGAAGCTTCATCGGCACGAACACAACTTCATTAGCTTCCTACCACTCCACCACCGGTTTCGCGTAATGGAATAATGCCAGAACCAGCCAAAACAGAGTGTCACTTTCCTGGGACCGAAGGAAGGCCAGCCGTTGATAGAGCCGGTCCTTATGTACGGCTTGCTGAGTTTGCCGCACTCACAGATTGCCTGTCACACCAACTACTTCTTGGCAAATGTGTCGACCTGCTTCTTCCGAAACTTCTCCGAAAAACCCAGGCGGGACATGCCGACGAAAAAATCCACGTCCGCTAATGTACGCCTCGTCGATCCATTTTGGCTGTACTAACCACTCGTGGTACAGCTCCCTGGCGAGAGATTTGGCCACCGTATTCTCCTGGAAAGTGTGAGCTATTTAGTGAAGACGAGTATTACACGACACTGAAGCAGTCTGCACATTGTAGACGAAATACGGGTATCTGTCAAGATAAGCAATAAAGGTAGTTGAATTTAAATGGAAACTACTAATCTTGTTTGTTGGACAAACCAGACGGAAGAATTGAGCTTTTTGACCACGTACTGAATCGAATTGCTAAGGTTGCGCTTATAATCCCTCAATTCACGGTTGGCTGTTCTTGAGGAGGTCAGGAAGAAGACAAATTCGAGGACAAATTCGTAAGACGTTCGTGAATCGGCAAATCCATCGCAATGAGTGCCTACTAAAGCACCTGCTGCCCTTCCTGTGGTCTATTGGAGTCGCTATTTTAGCCAGCTTCGGCATCCTGCCAATACCAACGGCCAGTGTTAGACTGGTTCAGAGATAACAATGTTTTGGGAAGTTTTAGGCCATCATGAAGGCCAAACTTCGTAAAGCACCTAAAGTATTCGTGAACGAGTTGGCTTTGAAGAAACAGTGGTTCGGTCATGGAAAGAAGATCCAATAAACCAATGAAGTTAAAACCGAGACCCGTAACGCTGGTTGATCACCTTTTCGTGGTGCGTTACGGGGTGTCAGATCTACCACTGAACCCAAGTCCGAATTGATTCAAACTAGGGAACATAGTTGTTTTTTGCTACAGTAGTCAATGGAACATATCTTAGCCTTTATGGCATTTTATGTCTTCTGAAAAGTGACAATACTCGAATTGACCCACAGTTTGAATGAGCTTGGAATAAGTATAAGATTGTTTGTCTTCATATATGTGAACTCTCGTTTCCTATTTGATGTTCTATAGTTTGAATTGGTTATAACTAGGGTTCTGATGCATGTTCAGTATCAGAGCCATTGTTTGTTTTCATCCGGTTTTTACTGTGAAAGTAGCACGCCTTTGAATAGGGCTCTCACTCCTCAATGGGTTTAAATAGCGGACACTTTCAATAAAAGCCGATTCATTGCCAACAAAACAAACAATGACAACTGTAGAAACACCGAATACTTCATCATTTCTCAACACTTGGTGGCCAGCTTTAGGCAGTCGAAAGATTAGTTGACTGGACAAGGGTTCGCGGAGTCGCCAGTCCCTAGTCATGTGAAGACACCTTGTTCTGGTTTTCAAAAGGTCCTCATTGAGATCGACTGGCCCTGTTGCAACAAGCCATCACGTAGGCTATTATCTAGAGGAAACCTACTGAAGATAGACCTGCAGACATAGGTAGCCCTTGCACTGGTGGTGGGTTCTTGACACATAACATCACATCACATGTACACTCAGTAGCAAAAAAAAAGCCGAGCAAAATTTTGCTTCCAAAAACCGCGTTGTTTAACTTTCTGTTACTTTGTCAATTATCAATATTCTTGAATGAAAATTTGACAATTCCATAACCAATGTATAAACCTTATGTGACCAAATTTTCATGTTGATAAAATCTATGAATTTGGAGTTATCATAAAATATATGAAAAAAGTCAGTTTTGGACATAGCAATTTCAAAAATTCGTATTTCTGTGAAAAAATTAGGTAGCATATTAAAAATTTCTCCATAGCTCAAAAAAATACAGAAAATAATGTGCACAAAATTTGAACTGTTTTTATCAAGTGGTTTGGACTACAGCTGGCGTCAAAGTTGACGTACCAACATGAGCATTTCCCTTTTTCACCCGATGCTGACCTTGCTGAAATATCGGTGCAAAAAAAAAAAAGCCGAGGTGAATTCATCTTATTAATACACATGATTTGTTACGCGTGAAATATCCCAAATAACTAGTGCAACCCATGAAGAACTTTGAAAATATGGCATTCAGTATGAATTGATTTGTGAAAACTACGTATACAGTGTTATACAGTATTATTAATAAAATTCACCTCGGCTTTTTTTTTGCACCGATATTTCAGCAAGGTCAGTATCGGGTGAAAAGGGGAAATGCTCGTGTTGGTGCGTCAACTTTGACACCAGCTGTAGTCCAAACCACTTGATGGAAACAGTTCAAATTTTGTGCACATTATTTTCTGTATTTTTTTGAGCTATGGAGAAATTTTTAATATGCTACCTAAATTTTTCACAGAAATACGGATTTTTTAAATTGCTATGTCCAAAACTGACTTTTTTCACATATTTTATGATAACTTCAAATCTATAAATTTTATAAACATGAAATTTTGATCACATTAGGTCTATACAACTTTTTTAATGTTGTCAAATTTTCATTCAAAAATATTGATAATTGACAAAGTTACAGGAGGTTGAACATAGAGTTTTTTGCTAACAAAATTTTGCTCGGCTTTTTTTTAGCTACTGAGTGTATGCGATTAATTTTAACTCCGTGCAAATATGTCTTGACAAATATATTAATGTAAATAAATGAATGTAAAAAAACAAATTAAAATATGTCAACACAGATAAACAGACATGAAACTTGCAGTTTCGTCATCGATCACGCATTGACCGGTCAATTCAAATGTTTCTTTGTTGGTTGTATCGCCACAGGAGAAGCACACAGTCGATTTCCTTACGTTTGAGGTTAGCACACTTCCGCCATTTGTTCAGTTTTATCACCCATCACAGTGTGCTCAACAGATGGCGCAAGTGTGTGTTGATAATGATGTTTTGTAGTGCAAAACTTTCAATGTGTTATGTTTGTTTGTCTGTGATATAAATGTTAATAAATGATAAACATAAAAACATTGTCATAAAAAAAACTCACGCTGATCGAAACATATGCAGAAAAAATGCTTTCAACTTTTCTCCAGAAAGAGAAAAAAAAAGGACAAACGATATGACATATACTTTTAAGTGTACCGCAGGGTACTCGGGTACCCACCAAATTCCACTGATTGTTACTCTGGAATTTCTTGGCCGACTTTCAGTTCTTTAAAAACTGTTGAATTAAGAAACTCATCCGCATTAATGGCATAATATGCAATGTCCGTTTGAGTGCATCTGGCTTCCAAAAATATCCGGGTTTTAAGGACTGTGGCACAGTACGGAGACACTATTTGGGAATATCTCTTGAATTTTCGAGAATGGATGTCACAATCTTTGGAACAACGCCTACAAAATATGTTCATTCCATTGTAGGCAATATTCCGACTAATCTATGGATTGATCATTCTGTAACAGGTTCTCATGCGGCCTTTAGTGGCCATGAACATATTTAGAAGGAAACCCTGGCCTACAGATTAGATGCAGATATAAATCATCAGATGGTGACGAATTGGTGACAAATGACCCTCCTTGATTGATTTCATTGGGTACCCTTTTGCGCACTTACGGGGTAAGCAAATTGAAGTCCTCCCCTTCGGCAGCCCTTGCTATTATATGAAATGTTCCTTGCAGCGCCTCCAGTTGCCTTCCAGCTTTCCTGAAGATGTCATTCAATATCAGTTTCCTGTTTTAAATAAACTATGAAATTTTGTAAAGTAAATTCTGAAAAGGGTACCCTGTCGAACTTATTAAGCTAGAGGAAGTAGGATATCTTGAAAAAACATCGTATTTCTTAAACTTAAGCCTCTGAATCTATTTGATACAATAGCTAGCAACAATCTTGTATATTCAAAGAGGAAGTTATTTTCTGAACTAAACATACATACATACATACATACAGTTTGAGAGTTCCCATAATTTAAGTTTGGGTCTTACTAGTCCTATTGAGAATCAGGTTGCTCGTGATTATCCGAACATTTACTCTTGGGAAAATATTTTTGATGAGCATTAATTTGGATGAAGTAAAAACTATAACTAAAAAGTTCAAAAATATGAAAGCTCCAGGTGATGATGGAATTTTCCATATACTCATCAAAAAACTCCCAGTTAGTACCTTGTCATTCTAGTAGAATTATTTAATAAATGTTTTTATTTGGCATACTTTCCTGACAAATAGAAAAAAGCCAAAGTTGTTCCAATTTTGAAGCCCGAGAAAGATCCCGGTGAAGAGACAGATCCAGCTGAAGATTACTTCCGTCAATAAGTAAACTTTTTGAAATGATAATTTTGAATAGAATGATGCTTCACATCAATACAAACTCAATTTTTGCAGATGAGCAATTTTGATTTTGCCATTGTCATTCAACTACTCATCAACTCTTAAGTGTTACTAATTAAATTCGTTCACACAAATCTCTGCTCAACTGGAGTTGCTCTCTTAGACATAGAAAAAGCATCCGACAGTGTTTAAAGGGTGTCCACGATGAAATTGCCACATTATGAAATTGCTCTAACTTTTTAACCGTTGGGTAGAATTTAATGAAAATTTGGGATTTAGTTCATAGTGCATTATTTACATCCTGCAAGTTTTAAAGTCCTGTGATCAAAACTCGCGGAAATGGAGTCGAAAGAACAGCTCGTGTGTGATAAAATCTTGCGCATTCATCACGAGAACAAGGATCTCTCGCATCGTTCCATCGCTAAAACGTTGGGAATCGTGAATTCCACGGTGTCGCGAGTGATTAAGCTGTTCGAGGAACGGTTGACCACCAATCGGAAGCCCAGAAGTGAAGGAAAAAGAAGCTGCACCTAAGCCGAAGTTTTGTCCAGAAGGCCAAAACTAAGGCTGGGCTTCGAACGTTCAAGGTACAAAAGGCCCCTAATCGCGACGAGAAGCAGAACAAGTCCTCCAAAACCCGTGCCAGGAAGTTGTACCTCAACATGCTGACGAAAGTTGAATGCTGCATCATGGACGACGAAACATATGTGAAGGCCGACTTCAAACAGATCCCCGACAACCTGTTTTTCACGGCCAAGGATAAGTTCAGCGTTCCGGAATTCCTGGTTTGGCAAGCCATCTGCACGTCCGGGAAGCGGAGTGCACCTTTCGTGACCCAGGACACGATGAACGGACAGGTGTACATAAAAGAGTGCCTCCAGAAGCGGCTGCTTCCTCTCCTGAAGGCCCACAACGTCCCAACAATCTTCTGGCCGGATTTGGCCTCATGCCACTACTCCAAGGACGTGCTGAAGTGGTATGCGGACAATAAGGTCAATTTCGTGCCAAAAATGTTCAACCCTCCCAACACTCCGGAGCTCCGCCCCATCGAGAAGTACTGGGCGATTATGAAGCAGCACCTTCTTAAACGACCTAAGGTAGTGAAGACAGTCGAGGAACTGAAGAAAGTATGGGTTTACATGCAAAAAACGGTTGATTCACAGGTTGTGCAGAATCTTATGGCCGAGGTTAAGGCCAAGGTGCGGGCATTTGCGTATGGACTGTAAATAAAATACGAGTAAAATGGTAAAATGAAGTTTAATAGTTATTTCTCAATCCCTGAAAATTTGATGGCAATCGGATGAAAACTCGAATTTTGAGAATCAATTTTGTGTGTGGCAATTTCATCGTGGACACCCTTTAGCATGCAAGTTTGATTGCGGTTATAATATGAAATTAATTCGAAATTATTTAACTGACAGAACTCTGCAGGTAAATTATCAGAATTCCAAAGCTGACCGACTACCTGTTTGAGCTGGAGCTCTTCAGGGTAGCATTCTTGGGCCGATGTTATACAACATTTCTACTTCTGACCTCCCTGATTTGCCTCAAGGTTGCAGAAATCCTTGTTTGCCGATGACACAGGCATTTCCGCTAAAAGAGAAGTCTTCGTGTCATTTTCATGAGACTGCTGAAAAGTTTTGACATTTTCTCTTCTTATTTACAGAAATGAAAGATTTCTCCCAACGCTTCCAAAACTAAACTTGTACTATTCCCATATAAACCTAGAGCTTCCTTTTTGAAACCTAGTAGTTTTCACATAGTTTCTACCAACGGTATTCCAATTTCATGGTCAAGTCAGAAGAACTTGATCTGGTACTTAATCAAACATTAAATTTTAAAGATTACAGCATTCAAGCCAAATGTAATAAATATATAAAATGTTTACATCCTCTTATAAACAGAGAATCCAAACTTTGTCTAAAGAACAAACTTCTAATATTTAAACAATTTTTTTGACCGGCCATGCTCTATGTTGTTCCAATATGGTTTATTTGTTGTGCTACCAGGAAAGATTTGAGAACAAAGTTCTGAAAATGATTTTGAAGCTGCCTTCTTTGTACACTACTAAAGAAGTACATAGAATTTCGAATGTTGAGACTTTAAAACAAATGTCCAACAAGATAAGTAATAATTTAAAACAAAAATCATTGCAATCTTATTTTGCAATGAATAATTCCCTCTTTGCTTCGCTAAAACTATTTATGTTTTTAGTTTTAAGACTATTAATGTTATACCGACACGCAGGAATAAAAACCTGTTTAAAATACTGAACTTCTAAGGCATGAACAATGTAAACAAAATTAGATACATATTTTTACAATTAAGGTTGATACGTTACGGTAGTAGTTGGAGCACCTAGATTAACATTAAATGTAAATATTGATGAATTTGGAAAATAATAAAAAGTAAAAAAAAGAGTATTGAGAAATCAGAAAGGATGGAGACTGGGTGGGTGCGGATTCGCTGTATAAACAAAGAGACCCACACACTTAGAAATTATGAATTTTACACGAGACGTAATTCATGTTTGTAAAAAGTCGGGGAACGTAAAGAAAGATTTCGTGTAAAATTATGTCTCCTGAGACTGACACATACGCAATTCGGCGAAAGACGTGTTTGATTGAATTTATTTTCGCATCTCTTTGAACTCATTCTTATGTGCTTAAGGACGCTTACATGTGTCGGTCTAAGGAGACAGAAATTTACATGACATTTTGGTAGTGTGCAGTCCTGCGGCGTTTGTTCATTTTTATGACTAACTATCCTATCTGTATAATCCAAGGTCTAATCCTTTCGTTGAGTAAGTTAGATAAGTGGCCTTGCACAGATCTTCGTCGGAAGGGGAGAGAGACATATACAACTATTTTTTTCCGAGGAGGAGCTTGCCCGGAATTCAACTTCTACTCTCAAACATTTTCCTATTTAATACGACTTGCCCTTCTCTTGTTGTTTCTGCGCGTTCTGTGTGAAGCTTTTTGACGTTTAAACCACACACACACACACAAATACACCATCCGAATCCAGTGAGTCACACAGCAACTTTTCTTCGGTGATTGCCGGCAGGCAGCAGTGAAGGCTTTAAAGGAAAGGAACGAGACAACATGTGTGTGATATTATGCAGTTCATTTTTTCCTTTATTATTGAGATTTTCAGCCCTCGACTGGTTCATCTGCCAAACGACAGGCAATGTTCATTTTCGTAGCTATTGTTTCTATAAGTATTATTTTTCAGGAAATCCCCGACGACGGTGCACTTCGTGTCATATGTGTTCGTTATTCAACATTTTTGATCACCCGGAACGCTTGTCGAGCGGATCCCAGGGATAACCCTTTCCCTATTAACACTCTATCACCTCTGACACAAATAAGGGGTCGTAGAGTTCTCTGCATCTCTCTTAAGTATGTGTTAGACTAACATCCACCCCCACTTCCCTTCAGTTGCAAGGACCACCAAAACCGGAACATTGTTTATGTGCGTGGTGTATATCCCACCTGATCATGTCAACGACAGCAGCCTCATCGATAAGCACACTCTTTCTTTGGATTGGATCTTGTCACAAATGGGACCCAGCGACAACATCGTCGTTGTGGGAGATTTCAACCTCATCACGATTTCATGGCATGTCGATACCAACGGCTTTCACTATCCAGATACTTCATGTTCGTCATTCAGACCAGCATCTCTCGCTTTGCTTGATGCTTATTCTACCGCGAGACTTCGACAAATTAACGGCATTCCGAATAACAAAAATCGTTTGCTGGATCTATGCTTCATTACTGAGGATCTGGGTCAAAGATGTTCTGTCATTCAAGCTCCGGCACCGCTTGTCAAAAGCTGCAGAAACCATTCCCCTCTGCTACTGACGCTGGAGTTAAATCCTGAGTACAGATTCCATGACAATTTCGAAAATGTTTATTATGACCTTAACAATGCTGACTACGAGGGAATGAACAATTTTCTCGCCGACGTGGACTGGAACATGGCTCTTGCAAACGGGGATGCAAATTTTGCTGCTTCGACTATGTGCTGTATTCTGCTTTACGCCGTCGATCAATTGGTGCCTAAGAAAATCAACCGTAAGCCTCCCAAACCTGCCTGGTCTAATTTTGACCTCAAACACTTGAAACGAGTTAAACGAGCTGCTTTGAGGAAACACAGCAGATATCGCACCGATTCCACGAGGGCAAACTACGCTCGCGCCAACGACGATTACAAATACCTCAATAACAGCTTCTACAACGCCCATCAGTTTCAATTGCAGAGTCGTCTCAAAACGAACCCGAAAAGCTTCTGGCGGTTTGTGAACGAACAACGGAAAGAAACCTGCTTACCCTCTACTATGACTGATGGCACTCTTGAAGCTGACACTATCGTGGATATCGCCAGCTTGTTCCGTACGCAGTTCAGCAGTGTCTTCTGCGACGAAATTCTGGACGCCGAGAGCCTCGAAGCGGCTTTTAGCAATGTTCCCCGCATGTCTGTATTTGGCTGCTTTCACTATTCATAGTGATATGGTGATTTCAGCCGGGAAGACGATGAAAACTTCAACTGGATGCGGTCCTGACGGTATTCCTTCAATTGTCCTGAAGTGTTGCCTAAACACGCTTGCTGCGTTCCTGGCTACGGTGTTCATTTTCTCTGTAACTTCCGGCGAGTTTCCTGAATGCTGGAAAGAGTCATTTGCTTTCCCAATACACAAGAAGGGAAGCAAACGGTCCGTCGCCACCTATCGTGGAATTGCTGTACTAAGCTCTGTATCCAAGCTATTAGAACTAATTGTTCTTCGAAGGCAGGTCAATGACTATTCACAGACTATTTCTCCAGAACAACACGGTTTTGTGCCCAAGCGCTCGATGGCGACCAATCTAACCGTATTTACATCGTTCATCATGCGCAAAATGGAATGCGGTCATCAAGTAGACGCCATTTACACAGATCTCTCTGCGGCCTTCGATAAAATGAACCATCAGATTGCCATTTCTAAATACGGCAATATGGGGGGTCCACGATCAACTGTCGATCTAGCTCCATTCATACCTGACTGGTAGAACTATGTTCGTGAAGATTGCCGATTACGCCTCATCTAGCTTTCCGGTAACATCCGGCGTTCCTCATGGTAGCCCTTTGGCCCATTCCTTTTCTTGGAATACTGGGTCGTTTGGTCTCCTTCCTACCAAAACGCAATCCAGAGGACCGAAGCTGTTCAGCGAAGGTTTATATGCTTTGCTTTGCGACATCTTCGCTGGCAAGACCCTCGCAGATTGCCAAATTATGAAAGTCGGTGCAAGCTCATCAACCTGGAACTGTTGGAAGGTAGGCGTATGGTAGCCAAAGCGTGTTTCATTGGTGATCGGCTTCAAGGAAATGTTGATTTTTCCGCTCTACTGGATCTATTGACCATCAACACTCGACAACGAAATCTCCGTTTACAACAGTTTTCGTGTTCCGGCAGTCAAGGACCAACTACGGCAAACACGAACCTGTGCAAAGCATGTGCCGCGTTTTCAACAGCTGCTATAATGTGTTTGATTTTAAAGTATCTCGTCAGGTTAATAAGCGTTGTTTACGTATATGTTTTTGTTAAATTTTGTTAATTTTCGTATGTAATTTAATTTTTTAAAGTCTCATTGGGATGAACATTTTTATTTGTAGACGAAAATAAATAATAATAATAATAATAAGCGCTGGTCAAAGCTTGCTTTAAATCACCCACTTTCGCTTCTGAACAGATTTGCACTAAGGAACCGAACACTTTAGGGTCTTCCCTTAGCTCAGTCAGTAAAGGCGCAGCTACATAGCAACACCATGCTGGAGGTGGCTGGGTACGATTCCCAGTCTGGTCAAGAATTTTTTTATGAAGGAAAATTTCTCGACTCCCTGGGCATTCTACTTGCCACACAATCATACTAATGCAAAAATGGTACATGGCATCGAATGCTCTCAATTAATAAATGTCTAAGTGCATTAAGAACAATAAGTTAAGAGCAAGCAATATGCGAATTGCGATAGCCATTGGCTTTGAAATGCTTAAAGAAGCATAACCCTACGCCCTACGTATAGAAAGAAGAATGCCTCCAGAAGCACCTTCTGCCCTTCCTACAGTCCCACAAAGGTGACGCTCGGTTGTGGCCAGATTTGAAATCGTGCAATTGATACTGGTAATAGAGTGGTAAAGCCTGCAAACGTTGTATCTGTAACGCCTGTAAAAGTTATATCTACCTTAGAAACATGTTAATCATAAAGTTCCTTCTTTTTATGAAATTTTCGAACTTTCTCGCCATTAGGTTCACGAGGTACGCCCGCCGTGACGATTCTGCGCCTTCTTTTGAAATCATCGGCACCATTTGCCTTATTTTTGTTTTGAAGAGTTTCCACTTGACTAGAGCCCAGTACATCTCTATTGGGAGAAGTTCTGAACAATTTGGTGGATTGGCTGTTTTGGCACGTATTTGACCTCTTGTGCCTTATAACCCTCCAGGATGGATTTCACATAGTGGCAAGAGGCCAAATCAAGCCAAAACAGAGCTGGAAAGTTGTGGCTTCTGATGAATGGTCGCAACTGGTTTTGCAGACTTTCTCTCTCGTGCATGTCTTTATTGATAGTGCCGGTAGAGACGAAACTTTTAGATTTTCGATCGCTACATTTGGCCTGCCAAATCAAATACTTCTTCGGGAGTTTCGGATACCTTCTTTGTCCGAAAATGCTCGACAACGGCGTTCCTTTGCATTGCGGTAGAAAAAGTCAAACCCACACGTTATTTAAAGTTTACAAGTACGTATATTTCGTCATCCGTTATGATGCAAGAAAATGTTGGCAAACAATTGTTGTGAAGTTTCTCAGCACGATTTTTTTTTAAAGTGACATTTTGCTTGTCATAACGGATGGCCACCTTTTTCACTTTGAACGCGTTCATTTCTTGCCTCTGCATAACTTTATGTACGTATGATTTTGACTTCGCAGCTTTGCGAGCCACGATTCGCACAGTAAGATTAGGATTTTTTTCAATATTGGCTTCCACATTCTTGTCCATTAGTCGGGAGCATACTTTTCGATTTGTTCTAACATTCCGATCCACTGGTTAAATGATTTGCAAACATAAAACATGGGACTTTTCGGTTTAGTTTCTTGGCAAGATCGCGTATCGATGAATTCGGATTGGTGCCGTTCATACTGAATGCATTTGCGCAGTTCTACTTGATTCGACGTCATTTTGCTGAATGTATCCAGAATTTAAACATGTTGCACCACGAAAAAAATGGAGAGTTTCATCTGTCATGTACGTGAATCTTTCCAGCGGTCTGTGAAATAATTCAAAATCTACACTGAAAAAAATAAACGTGTCCGAAATTTGATGTAAAGAGACTTTACGAAGTCAACAATGTTGTTTTTGTGCCAAAGGACGCAAATCCACCAAACTCGGCAAAACTTCACTCAATAGAAAATTTCTGGGCGAATATGATGGGCAATCTCCGACTGAAAATTAATTTTTGGTGTTCAAGTACAACCGTTACAGCAATGGACGCTAGCATAACCATTCATGGAATTCCGGAATCTTGATAACAGTATGTGTGTGTATATTAGGCTGATGCAAAATTTGAAATATTTGCTCCCGTAAGCTCAATCGACGCCAATTTGGGTCCTGATAGTCCCCCAAAAATTTAAACTCATTTGGTGTATAAAATTTACATGTCAGGTATTTTCGGCATTTTGATAGTTGACAACTTACACTATATGAATGTATATAAGATTTGGTTTAAGGACATAATATCAAGATGTTAGGGATCTGGAAATGTAAGTTTGAGATTCTTCATACTAATTCCCATACAAACTTTGAATAGCGTTTGCAAAGCCAAATTAAAACCAAATGTGTTAAAATTTTTTGGGGACTATCAGGACCCAAATTGGCGTCGATTAAACTTAGGGGAGTAAATATTTCAAATTTTGCATCAGCCTAGTGTATATATGTATGTACGATTTTAATGTATGTATTTATGTATGATTTTAATAAGCCATTAATGAAATGTTGCTGAAATATAAGAAAACAACGAGAAACGAGATTCAGAATAATAGTATTTGTGTTAACGAGAAGATTCCACGCTTAAAATACTCACCCGATTCTAACGCCTCTCCCAAACTCCGGGTTCTAAATTCCCCTCTTAAACACCCGAGCAATTGCAAATCGCGAAATCCCCGCCGCTAGAATCAAGTGGAAAATAACTCGATAATCGACTGCCACACCCTCTTCCCGTCTGCGGAGTGCCCCGGAGGGTGTGAACTCCACCGTCACAGCGGAAAACCGAAACTGTCAGGTTTTCCGTCGCATTTGTTCGTCAGATGTTATCAACGAGCCATCAGTTCTCACTCAGCCGCTTGCCACCATCGCGCCCCGGCAAACAAACGTGCCAAAACTTAATCACAGAGGCGATCTCCTCTTCGCACGTTCATTGCAATCTACCACTGTGCGTCAGAACAAAACGCTCTCTTTAATCCGCACTTCCACCGATATGCGATAGGGGTTCTTAAGTCTTACAACGACCGACCGTAGGAAAATGAATGGGTGAAACGATCCAGTCCGAACGCCCCTTCTTGGCCCTCTGAGCCGGGGAAGAAGGTGCGTGTTTGGATGCATAAATTAAATTCATGTTTGTTTTATGCATTTGAAGTGCGCACACCGCATCATTATTCGAGGATGGATGTGGTCAATTGCCGGGTTGCTTGGCGAGACCCGAAAAAAAAATGAATTGGACGATTGAAGAGAGTGTTGAAATTCTTCCAAGTGCGGTAATGGAATGTTAAAGTTCTTTTAATTTTTCGTTCGCTGCTCGTTTGGGGTCCCTAAAAAATAAGATAAATAGCCAACCGTGCAAAGTACTCACAGCGTAAAGCACACAGAACCATCTAGCAACTGTCAGTTCCACAGCCGAGGCACTGCGAGTTCGGACACTACGGGATTACCTCATGCGGGTGAGTTAACTGACTGCGGGTCCGAAATCCAACCAACTCGTTGTTTCTTTGAATGAAAAAGGTCAGACAGGAACGCCGAGAGTGCTGCGGGAAGAAATGTTAAATACAGTGAATGAATAATTAATGATTTTATGAAAAGTGATTTTGATCTTCTTCAAGCAGCATTTTTTTTTTGTTCAGAGCCGTCCGTCCGAGTCTTGCGCTCTTGATCTGGGAGCTTATGTTTGTTTAGCCTTTTTTGAATTGCCAGTGTCCGGAGTGGAAATAAAGCAACTGCCGCAAAAAAAAGCGACGGAATCGGGAGAAAAAGTACCACAAGGCGAAAAAATTCAAATAAAGAGGCGGACACAAGAATGACGGTGGAATGGGAGGGGAGTCGGGCAACGTTGTTGGTCCAAAGTATGTAATTGAATTAATTTTAAATTACATTTTTAATCCATTTTCAACAATTGCTATTTCAACGGGTGGGTTTTTGTGTGTGTGTGTTCTTCGCTCTTGAACAATCTTGAATAGTTTAGCTCAATGCATGAAAGCTTCTGAATTGATGCAATGTTTTCTTTGATTTTGATATTAAAACAGTATTACTGTGGGATTGTTTATGCTAGGCTCGTACGGAAGAGGGGATCGTCAAGTGTTGGTTCAACCATTATGAACACATTGTAGTCATGAATCATTGCTAGACAAAGTGACCTTAAATTTATTCAGCTGTATTAATTTCTAAAGCTGACTCGTGGAACGAATCAGCAGTTTGAATAAACTGTTCAAGTACGTAGAACAAGGGGTTGGTGGGTATCATATTTTTTCTAGGAATTTTGTCAGTTACTGAGTGAGATAATTTAAATTTAACCTATGGGTGATTATCACGATGTGTGGTAATATTAATAAACTATTGTGCGCTATAAAGAGCTGGTAGTAGATGAAGTTCCAGCGAACAGTTATTATCCTTGGTAGGTGCATCAGATCAAAGACGAAGTTTTTCTGAAGGTTAATTCATGATGCTTTATGAAAATATTGATTTTGTATAAGCATGAGTATGATTTACCGCCCGAGGTTGCTACTCCGTTGTTGCCAGATCAGCTGTTATTACACAGCGAACCAACAGATGATGCTTGGGACTAACATACATCATCAATGTGTAAAAGGGGTGTTCCCTAACTAAGGCAATACCGGCGCCGGTCGTGCCCGTATGCAGGTCAAGCAAGAAAAGGGTAGGCATATGTTGACGTAATACTCGCTTTATTGGAAGCCATGAAATTCACTGCTCTTCCACGAGAAATCACTGGGACTTTAGATTACAAGATTGGGTAGCAGCAGAGTGCGTTTTGGTTAACGATAAGCCGTCAAGTGAAATATTTGAAAATTAGTACCGATATCCGATTTGAACCAAGTTAAACCAACGGTAAGGATGCCATTAGGGCCACTCACAAAATGTGATAGTGGTTTTTCATTGGGAAACTAGGAGATGTTTTACAATACTGGAAAGCCATATTTGGACCGATTAAACAGTAAGGATTCTATTGGGTTCACTCACAGAGTGTGATAGTGGTCTTTCATTTGGAAAACAAGGCAATTCATCTCAACTCCTGATATCCAGTCTACACCAACAGGATGCCGCTGGATTCACTTACAAAATGGGACAATGGTTTATTTGTTCCAAGATAGGGTGGCCCGACGAGCATGGCGAACGAATAATTTGGATCACAATTAATTATGTACTCACCATGGACCCATCTTACCCGGCGAACCACGAATTTTCGTGCTCACTCGATAACTCGTGCAACGGACAGTAGGCAACCGAAACAATAGACAAAACGCTTCGCCCTATAACAAACTATTATGCAACAACGTATACACACAAACAATTCAACCGATTAAACTAATTGTCGACGCAAACCTATTAAAAACCGTTTCCAAAATATTCTCATACACTTTTTCCTTGCATTGGTGTCGTGCAACTACTCAACATGCTTCACGTATGTGTTGGTGTAGTTTTGCATTATGTTTATACAAACGCTTTGAGGTTATGTCCGATTGTTTCCATTCAGTGTTTATCTTTTACCATCGATGAAGTAGTTTCGTGCTGTGGTGATTAAAAAGTTTTTGAAAGCCGAGCGCCCAGGCGCTATTTTCAGAAATTTGAAAAACCTCGGAGTAAAGCGGGATTTTGTATACCGAACCATCCGAAGGTACCGTGACACCTGCTCGTTGGATGACCGAAAGATATCCCGTCGTACTTTGACAAATTGAATTTATGTGTCATTCTAACTGTATATCCCCTTTAATTTAATCCCCTCTACCTGAGCAGTGGTTGGCGAACACAACGAAACATGCCTGCCAGTGTTGCTAGAAGAATTTTCATTTGACGATGCAGGCATTGCAGAAAATTTGCTCGACAAAAAGCTCCCAGAACTTTCAAGCGCATTTCTGTTTGATACTGCAGTGACTTGTCGAAATTGCATTTGTGGCATTTGCTTTGGAGCTGTGAACACAACATGAATCGCTTGAATGCAACTTATATATCAACAGTGTAATTTATCATTTTTTAAAATGGTTGATTATTGTTTTCGATGCTGCAATTACTTTATCTGATGGCACTGTTTCTAGTCATAAAAATAATGAATACCTCAGAAATGAATATTATTCCACAAGTATTGCATGAATTTTTATTGTCTTGCTTCATACTAGTTTGACACCGAAGGCTTAAATAATTACCGATGAATGAAAAACTTAGTGGACAATGTTTCTTTGGAGATTATTTTGCTGAATGAATTCAACGAAGATAATGTGTTCCAATTGAAAGGGATGAATGTTAAGTTCATCGTCCCACGACGATTTTCTATTGAAAGTGAAAATGAATGACCCTGCTTACAATATAAAGGCTCGACTACATAAACCACAACACTAATAGTATCACGGATTCAAGCCTCGCTTAGACATTTAAAAACTAAACCACGCTCGATTAAGAACGCTCAACCCACGACAACTGCTATGAATAGGAGCTCGATCACGTTAAGGAAAACACATTTGCTAGACTTATTTGCGACAGTTCACAAGAACTCCGTAAGGAAACCACTCTCTACTAGGGGAGCTCATTCTGAAGCCTTATCCACTTTTTCCGAGAACCTCGTCTGGGTCTCCAAATACGCAACTACGTCACATGGAGAGTAACCTTCTAAAACTCTTTGTCAAAGATTAGGGAGGTTTCCTTCTGGAGTACCGGTGATGAACCAGCCTGAGGCCTCCTTTATAAATATGCAAAACAAGAAATTATCGGCTCTGCCTTACTCTTACGCTTTAGGCCCTTCATGTTCCGCTGACAGTATGTCTCTGTATTCTTGACCAATTTGTTCTGATAGGATAACTGATTACAATGTGTAGGAGCCATGCTACATGATTATCATCATAGTCTAGGTCTCGTAGAACCCTTAAATGATCACACAATGCGTCTTGCTGAAACCCCAAGCAGCACATGCAACATCGCTTGAAAAAAAATGTTTTGTTTTGTTGTTTCTAATACGCTTCTCAACAAGCACAGAAAACATACACTGTTGCATCAGAGCTATTTTAATGTTGCAAGGGCTACAATGAATTGCCCTAACGTTGCCAAATTTTTATATTTGACACATGCATGAACTATGTTATATGATCTCGTGTAAGATGGAGTTTGTTTGTTTCAAATAAATTTCGATATGCGAAACTTGTAGTAGTCAGGAACTTCATTGCAACATATGCTGATAATGCAATCATGTTTCATTTCAGTATTATGAACCTATAAGTTATCAAAACCCGTTTTGTAACTAACTCTATCAAATTGTTGCTGAAATCATATTGGAATAGATTTGCAAGCATTAAGGTAGAAAAAAAAATCACAGTGACATCTGGGTTTTTGTTGGCAATAGCTGAAAAACAGCGGAGAAATATAACCGTAAAATATAGTTAGATTTATGACATTTTGCGAGAGTTCCAATAATTACGATTTATTGCGTTTACGATTTATATATTAAAACTACAAAATGTTAAGAGCTCATAAACCCAATAATTTGAACCGGTTGTGGATTGCATCAAATTCTTTTTAACCATTTATTTATTTAAAATAATGGATGAACAACACCTGGGCTAACCATTTCGACTCAGCCTGATTCTTTCACCGATAGATCGTTTCAAAACTGATTTTTTAAATATGATAAAATTGTTGTCCTTGAATCCAACAAATTTGTGAAACTGCTCAAGCTCTAACCCCTTACACTTGCTAGCGAAAATTTACGTTATAAAGCCTGCTTCAGATAGAATTGGAACAAACACAGTTGCCTGTATTTCAGTTATTTATTATTGAATTCAAGATCTTTTTAAATACATATGTAGCGTTTTCTTCATACTTTTAAGAAAAAAATACGGATAAAATTTTTCGTCACGGTTTCGAAGGAATTCTCGAATTTTTCCTGTAACACGGCTCATTGGGCGGCACACATCTTCTTCGTCCATCGTTTTAGCTATCTTATTCCACCAGGTCTTCAGCTGATTGATGTCTTTGACAACTTTTCCCATTGCCTTGAGTCTCCTCTTCTTGATTGCCCAGTATTTCTCAATAGAGCGGAACTGGGGGCAGTTGGGTGGGTTAAGGTTTTTCAGAACAACCTGGACCCCTTTCTCTGCATACCATTCTTGAACGACTTTGCTGTAATGACAGCTTGCCAAATCTGGCCAAAACATTACGAGATGGTCGTAAGATCGAATGAACTGCAAAATTTGTTTTTGGAGACACTCTTTTTGGTATAGTTCCGACGTCATTGTCTTATTTGTAACGAAAACTTTCGTTTTTTTTTTCCACAGCTGTAAATGCCCTGCCAAATCATGAATTTTCGTGCAAATTTGTCAGCAAAAACAAATTTAAATTTGGCTGGAACATCCCCCCGAGCCGTTGCCAAGTAAAATTTTTGACCTGGGATTCGCCCGAAGTCAGCCTTGACATAGGTTTCATCGTCCATCAGAAGACACCCGTCGAACTTGGTCAGCACCTGGTCGTATAGCTTCCGAGCACGGATTTTGGCCACACTATTCTGTTTTATGGTCTGATTTGGCTGTTTGCTAGCTCGATACGACTTGGTTCCTTCCCGGAGTCGAGTTCTCCTCAGGGTACTATGGGCAGCACCGAATTTTCTGGCCAAATCACGGTCCAACAGATTGGGATTCCTCTTAATCGTCTTCAAAATTTTACCACGCAGTTTCCGGTCGACAGTTCCACTCCGACGATTGGCTTGAGGCTTCCGAATCGTCGTCAATGTTTCCTTATACCGTTTGATAACGCGCCATATGGTATTTCTAGGCAATTTCAGCTGTTTAGCTAGCCTAGATGCAGACCACAATGGATCTTCCAAATAACTGTGCACAATTTTCTCCCTTCTTTCGGCTTCCAAGTTGATTGTTTACAAAGTACAGTCGATTTGCGGAAAAATACATACGTGAAGCTGACAAAATTCCCGACACGTGGGCGCCGAAAACTTCCAAATCCGTCCACCAGGAGCGCCACAATATGAGCAAAAGTTTGTTCCAATTCTAAATGAAGCAAGTCTTATTCGATCAATATTCTAATTTCACCACAGAGATAATGCTTTGCATATGAAATTAACAGTGATGCAATTTCGTTGATAGGCTAATATATCAACAACATATATTCATTAAACATTTGCCCTCAATAAAATGGTATGGTTTCCAATAAAATTGAAACCAAATTATTATTATAAGAAGAAATTAGGTCATCGAAAACTCAGACAAAACCGGTGTTGCGCACTAATTTAAATTATAAATAGTGTGATTGTTTGCAGAGCAATTGCTAAGCAGCTTTGAATTCATAATGCACTACCAGTAATATTAGAAAATCTGAGTTGAAGAAAATATCTCACTTTGCAAGCAAAATCTTAAGTGATGATCTTCCAAGCAGCCTATGATAAAAAAAATACTATTTTATTCAGTGAATTATTTGCATCTTGAATCGATCCCCAGGTGATGTGATGTGTGATGTGGTAGGAAGCCACCACCAGTACAGGACTTTCCATGGCGTACAGTTTCTCCTAATGGCAAGATCAAACTATACATACCTGTAATCCTCACTTTTCCGTTGTATGAAAGGTCAAAAACGGGGGTGTGGACCCGTAAGCAGAAGCACTTACACGTAACCTATGGAAAGGATAGCGGATCTCCTTCCAACGAAACGCTCTTATTACAGGAAATGAACAGTAGGCAATACACATTAGGATTTCCGTCTGGTGGTTTGTTAAAAATAGGGTTAGCAAACTCACTGTAGACTGTCGGAAGACAATTTGACCTTCGCTGATCTAGATCTGATTCCATCAAGGAAGTTATAATTGTCGTCCATGACTTGGGCCAAATAGCCATGAATCATTCATCCAGCTTATAGTTTGTCGGGGACCCTGTATTCCCTTTACTCTTTTGTTATTGAATGTATGTATATAATGTACGTAATAGAATACAAAATAAGTATTTACAAAATATATCTAACATCTACTAAATGTTTACTGCAAAATAAAAGTTAGATATGTATTAATATCTTACTAATCCAGGAAAGGCAAAAACTTGAAGTAGATCAGCCCAATCAACAAAGATAAAAAAAGTTTCGAAAAGATATCAGATGTGTATATTTTTTTAATCAACAGAATATTGTATGAGTCGAAGAAGGCAGTTTCAGTGATCAACGAGTCCGGTTTGTTGTTTCCTGAAACAAATTAAGTATCTTATCATAATACCACTAAACACAAATATTTAAATACAATTCTATACTACTTATAATCACGTACCAGTCTTTTAAGAAAAAGTAGTTGATGTTCGGAAATATAATTTTAACACTGTTTCACTATTAAGCTAAACTGGAGAAAAACAAAGTGAGTATTATATTGTCATGCTGCTCCATGCTCTAAGACGCAAACATAATTTGAAATGCAAGGATGATCCCAGAGCGTGCTGAAATTATGAATAAGATGAGAATGGAATAAAAACCCTGCCTGTACACGATCTTCATTCGAAATCATTCACCTCGCCATTGAATCGATCCCCAGGTATAAACATATTCGTCCGATAGGATTTAGGATTATGAACGACATCCTGGTTGAGTTTAGTATTATTGTTCACAAGTATGCTAGTTGATCAAGTGCAGTGAGACTATTTGCCTCGTTTAGAACGAACTGAACTTCATTGAAACAGGAGGGATTTTGGCCTTAAATTCAATTATTTTTTCTCAATCATCCCAAAAACCATTGTTTCTCCTGTGCGTTTCTATTGACAACTGACGTTTTACAAATATTCTTTTAGCACTATACGAATGCTGTGTTTGTTTCAAATCATGCATTTGCAACATCAATTCAACAGAAGTTTCATCATAACATATCATAAACTTTACAAAGAAATACATATATGTTTAAAAACCGTTTCGTTATGGTCGAAAGGCAGAACTCGGATTAAGATTAATAAATCTGCAACTTAATAGATACATGTTGTATACTTTGCTCAATGCTGTAATGAAATGTTTCAGTTTTGCGACGTTTGAATGTACATTTTGGAAACAGTTTAGTGTTTTGAAATTGATAAAAGTAACCATATTTAAATTCATTTAAATATGGTTAACACTTATTGGAAGTGAAAACAATTCAACATGTTTTTTTTCTAACAATTTTGTAGAGTAGAAATCGTTGGTTTAATGAACAATCCATTTTTCCACTTCTATATCGAGATTTGCAGTATCTATCTAATAAGAGAAATACGGGGTTTTGAAACAAAAATGCTCCATAAGATGAAGATTTCTAAACTCGTATACATATCAAAAACCCATCGTTAATATCAAACAGGTAAATTACTTTTGTAGTAAGGGTTTAACAAGTAAATCAATGGATGCTTCCAATGGATTTTAATGGCTAATAATAATTTGCACTGAGTTCTGAACAGGCGCTCATTAACGGAAACTTGACTACAGTTACTATGTAATGTACTAAATTGACAACCTGCGTAACAATAATACTAGTTCATAAAATATAATGAACTTTCAACTGAAACACTACGCTTTCGAAAATAAATGTACATATTTTGATGTAAGATCTGAATGTCTGCATTAACATTTAAAATATGCAATGCTTTTCCAACTTATGTAGACTTATAAGATAAAAAAATTGTGAATAAATTTTCAACCAGCAGTGTTGTTATTTTATGCTCAGCCGCCATGGTTAAATAGATTACCAAATTATGGCTCGACAATTTTTGACTCATGACTCAATGACTCATATATTTGCATTATAATTGAGTTTCGATCACTCAAATTTAATAAATTACTGTTCTACGCATCATACAAGCAAGCATGGGAAAACTCATTCACTCGCATGAGCTCTACCGATTTAAAATAGCAACCCTCATTTGCTAACAGAATACTGAACGAGTGTGTCGTTTCCTATCAAACGATTCTACACGAATCCTCGAAAACGAACATCGTAGAAAGGATATACCAGGAAACAGAATCATGCGAAACAAATTATCAGCTAGATGTTATATTGAATGAAAGCGTTGCCACTGAACGTAAGCGATTTGAATACACCGAATGAGATTATTTTGACTCAGTGAATGCAATCAGCTGGAAGGATCAGAGCAGAGATACGGTTTAAAATGACGCTTTATGTTTTTTTTTTGTTGCATTAGATTGCTTAACATTATGTTAGATCATTATTTGAAATCTTAAATGATGTTTAAGGAACGATTTGAAGAAATGAGTGTGATTCAATCAATCTCGCTCAGCTGAATCAAACTGAATGCAATCGTTAATGATTGAGCGGGTAAGAAATAGGCAATGAGAAATCGTCCGCGCTGTTACCGTCCAATTCATTCGCTGTACAATCAGATGCCAGTTTGGCTCAATTCTGTTTTCTACGAATAGAATGAAAGCAGAACAGAATCGGAATATTTTAAACGTGGTAACGCTCACTTCTGAATGTTTATGCGTGTGAGTGAGAAATGAGCGAATAGTGAACCGATTTTTACCATGCTTGCATACAAGCATATGACAATAATTTTGGGAATGTTTGTAACGGAATAACATCACAGAATTATTATTCTAGAAGAACTGAAGAGTCTATTTTTTAACGTATTCCCAAGCGCATTATATTTGTCGAAGTAAAACAGCGTATTTCACCATTAATATGAGTCAGTTGAAAAAAATCTGCTTTGAGATGAGACTATTTAAAGCTGTAATATCCATTTTACAGATTTTTGAAGAACGGCACACCAGCGAGAAAAAATTCATGTCTGAAAAATAATTGCTTCCCATCTGCAGCCGGTCATAATCTTAAAAAAAATTCTTATGATGTGCGGTAGACTGGAATATTTATCTTATAAAACAAATTCATTCATGAAACGTATTGCAAACTTGTTAGAAACATAATGATCATTCGACAATTGAGTTGATGGTATCGGATCAAAAAGTTTTAACCTATTTGGCAACACTTATGAAACTAAGATAATATATTGCAAATAGGCTCCGCCTCTTACGCTTTTCTGATTGCAGTCTAGTAACGTATAACGTCGTGGTTGCCTAATAATTCTATCATATTGTGTTTCAAAGCAGCCAATTTTTCTTTATTGCAACAAATTGTGTTACTTGGGACTCTGGAAGAACCGGATTCATTGGAAAAAGAGTTCCCAAAGTTCTGGCTTCAGTTTAGGTTTGAATTTGCCACGGTCAAAATAATTTCCGTTCCATGTTGAAATAATAGTTCTACCTGACTAAATAGTTTGATTCCTGGTTTACACGTGGAATTCTTTTGGGTTGGAACTTTCCTAGACCTCCTGGAAATATAGAATAAAAATTCATGCATTGATATTGGCAACGGAAACTAGCAAATGAATAATGGTGGAAGTATAACTAGAATACTAAGTTGAGCTTCAACGAACAAGCCAAGAAGGTGAAAAAAGTAGGGCCATTCTATGTTGGACTTTGCTCACACGGGACCTACATACCTTGGGTGTTACAACTCTGTATTCCAACCTTTTCATCAAACTGGAAATATTTACATCGTATCTAGAGGCAGCAGATCCTACGTGTCAATCCAAGGCACCCCTAGCGAGCAGACTAATTTCCCAGCAACGGTTAAATATTGATTTATGCATCATCTAGCAAACCCAGCAGACGAGTTGAAAAAGAAAACACTCCATCTTCCGGCATGCTGACTTTTTGCGAAACCTTTCACTTGGCATAGCCACGCCACCTCAACCTGCATATGGCCGTGGTTGGTTCTCGGGGAAAAAAGCAGGCCACAATCGGGGCAACAGAGTTTTCCCGCTGCTCCAGCCCTGATAAAAGCATAAATCATGATGCACTTTTCACTCGCACATATATTCCGCACATGTAGTATGCTGCACACTCTGACAAACACACACACCGCGCATGATGCGCTCTTCAAAATGTGAAGGAGTTGATTATTTTGTTTCTCCTCCGGAAGGCTCTCCTCGCGGTCTCCGTTTCAATCCCTCCACCGCACCAGTCCCGGCCACAAACCTAGTAGTGAAGAGTGTGTGAAAGCGAACCAACCGGGCAGATTATGATTTATGACGTGAATAACATATTTCTCAAATGAGAAATTGGCGCTAGAGCCGTGTAGACCTTTTCCTCGCAAAAATGTTGCCTCGACCGGCCCATATGTTCTGACACACTTAATTGCAACCTTTGACTCCGGGAGACCCGGTTGAGTTATCATCATTTGGATATCTCGGAACAGAAAAAGCAAAAGATAAGCGGGAAGCATTCCATTTGTAGCAACATTTCCCCTGCCTTGGGCCAACGCCGCCAACACCACCTGGGAGACCGTCGATACTGGCAGTGGCAGCGTGGTGTAAAAAACTTCAACATCTGCCAAAAAGCAATAAAAATAAATAAATAGTTTCAGTTTCTTTTATTTCCTTTCCCTTTTTTTCGGGGCCCCACGCGCCACTATTTTGCTGCAGCCCGGAAGAAGCTTCTAGCTCGAAATGCCTGCCAAGCCTCGAAAGATAACCAACAGAAGTACATCTAATCCCATTAACAGTGAATTAATTCCGATATATCATTAGAAACAGGAAAATAAATAGACTAAATATTTCCACTCCTCTGGCCGCGTGTGCGTAACTCATTCATGAAAAAAGGTGGCCGAAGAACGCGAGACGCGCAGACCTCTCAACTTCAGGAGATCAAAGTGAAAGACCGCGACCTCGGGAACAAGGCGAACCCCAAGGCGTGAGTGAATGAATGACTGACTGAGTGTGGAAGTAATTCGACATTTTCATAAAAGCGAAATAAATAAATTCCCGCATTTCCATCAGGGACTGCATCGAGAGTGAGCAATAGGTGGCGTCCCTGGAGACCTCAGATAGAAAAGAAAAAATTTCAATAATAAAACAATAAAACGGAAACCGTATCTCTTCGGAAAAAGTAAACACACTACCCGAGTAGATGGATGGGTGAAGAGCTTTCTTGGTGGGTTGGTCCCAAAATTTTATGCAAGAAAAGTTCTATTTAATTAGAATAAAATATGAGCCCAATGCGGGTCCTGCCCAGGTGACCGGATTTCGATGACGGCAGCAGCGGCGTCGGCGTCCGTCAGGTTCCGTTTGAAATTGAAATAGAATGTGCCAGGTTTGTTAATGAGCTTATCTGGAGCGTTGATAATCACGAAGCAAGGAGTTATTTATTTGATTGTTCGCCTGATTGGGACAGCGACGTTGTCTATTTGAAAAGTTTGCTGCAGAAAAAGAGAAGTTTGAAAATTCGGGAAAAAAAATCACCTCTAGCATCTAGAACCTCTAAGAAGGCCACTAACCCAACAAGGCAACAACAGCAAAATAATTGCTCCGTATCTAATCCCATCAAGCTCTTAAGGAAACTTCCAAATCAGACGACCTAAAAATAGAACTGACTCAAGACAATCCCATCAATAAGCCCTATCGATTCCGTCCTGACACATCGATTATTGATAGATCAGTGGAAGCGTTTGGCGAGCGAGACGAATTCCAAAATGACAAAAACTACTACAGAAGCCATCATCTCTTTAATCACCACCCCTTCCTCCACTGGCCGACCGTGCGAAATTCTCTCGCATGGAAGGAAAAATACTTGCACCAAACATTCCTTTCAATTCGTTGATCGCTCCTCCATGCCGCCGCCGGTCGGTCGGTCGGGTTTCCCGAAAAACTACTACTCAAACAACCTGGATGATGCTGCTGCTGCTGCCGTTCCTGTCAGTCTAGGCCGAAAATTTCCGATGATTGATGATAGGATTTATTTGGACACGCTTGATTATTATTGTATCTGGCTGCGCTCTTGTTTTCCACCCCACCGGGGCCCTTTCCCCTCTGCGAAGAAATATGTATAACTAGAGCTTCGCAATCCGGCGAAGCTTCCAAGAAGATCCGTAAGCACACCCCAACGTAGGACGGAATAGAGATGTCGGTGGCGCAAAAGATTCTTCTCCCGCGGGAGTGGCGGGAGAGTTAATCAGCTTGTCTAGAAGGAGATTTGTCGGTCGGTCGGTCGGTCGGTTTAGTCCGCTGCTGACCGATGTTATGGCTCTCCTTGGCCGGTACTCTCGGAGGCGATGATTCCCATAACGCCTCGTGTCAGTTCTGCGCCATCGTAAGTGAAAACGTAGCTCCGAGCAGTGGCGTGTCCACTCGTATGATTTGTAATTAATCTTGATTTATGAGCAGCATTCAAAGTCTAGTGGAGTTATGCTGGTTCGATGGGTGGGGGCAGGAATGCTATGGGAGTGTAGAGGCTAAACCCGATGCAAAGTAGGTTGTACTGCGAGGAGCAATTGTTACCTTCTGTAAGTGAAATTTCACGTAAGCTGATGCGATTTCAGTGTGCCTAGATTTATATAAAATTTGCAAACGAATTTCCACCCTAAGGTCATCTTCTGTGGTGGTCTATTTTAGGAACAACTTTATACTTGATTTGCATCAGCAAAACATGAATAGAACCAGCTAAACTAGACCAACTTTGCGTTCTCCACACCGGTGTGTATTTCTTGTTATTAAACCCGCCTACACCTGTCAATCTGTGAATCATTCAACATAAGAGATCTGAAGTTTATTTTTTGAGAGATCGTAGATTTTTCACAAACTTTTTGCCTTGGGCTTGTGTGACCAAATAATTTTCACTGCCAGTAGTGCGTCGTTACTAGACAACGAGGAATATTTACTCTTTCGGTTGGCTGAAGATGAGTGCTTAAATGCATGTATTTAATTTAAACTATATTAGATAATTTGGCTGTAGAAAAACAAGAGTCAAAATGGAGAAGGTCACGCCCTGGAAGATGCCCCAACATCGACCATGATTTCCGTTTCGGTCATCCGAAACTGTTCCAGGACTACCTAAGCGACACACTTATCTACGACGAGAAATACTGTTGGCGTCGTTTCCGCATGCCAAGGGAGGTGTTCCTGGAAATTATGCGACAACTAGAGTCATCTGATGACTTTTTCCAGCTAAAAGGCGATGCTTCTCAGAAACTCAGGGAACTTATCAGAAGTTCAGGATACTTTTTAGAAATTTAGGAAACTTCCCAGAAGTTTTCCGATCATCCCTGATGTTTAGGGAACATCTCAGAAAATCAGGGAACTTCCTAATAGTAAAAGGTTCTTTCCAGAAGTTCAGGCAACTATCCAGAAATTCAGAGAGCTACCTAGAAGTTCAGAATATTTCAAGCATCAAGAATAAAAAAATCAAATACTTTTTTAATGTTTAATCAATTTCGCGGAATCTTAATAGTTCACGTATGGTTTTAACAACATCTCTGAAATGCTATTGTTATCAAAGAAATTCCACCAACTTTTTAAGTTTCATAAATCAACCAACATCCCAACTTTTTTTTTTTTCAATTTGTCGTAAATTGTTGAACTTCTTAAAATTTTCTCTTTTTATCATGAAAGATGTACCAACTGAAAGTAAAAGTTGTTTCCAAAAAGTGCATCTATTCCGTGGATGATCAGCCTAATTTTTTTGGAAATTCAACCATGTTTCCAGAAACGTTGATAGTTTTTCGGCAATTCTATGGACTTCTTTAATGTTCCACCACCTTTAACTCCATGATCATCTTTAAACTTCCAATAAGTTTATAAAACTTTCAAGAAACGTTAGCAACGTCCATTAAGTTACTTATATTTCCACCCAATCTTCATAGATATTCCGACGTTCAAAGTAACTAACAAAATATTTTTTTAAAAGTTCGTTTAGTTTCTAGAAACTTATATAAGTTCTGGAAAATTCATGTATTTGCCGAGCAGTGCATAGGATTATCGAAAAGCTGTAGAATAACCTAATATTTAAAATCAGTTTCTGAAAAATTTAAA
The DNA here is from genome assembly GCA_034211315.2 of Aedes japonicus. Lineage (NCBI taxonomy): Eukaryota > Metazoa > Arthropoda > Insecta > Diptera > Culicidae > Aedes > Aedes japonicus. The sequence continues at coordinate 110,920 of JASCZW010000431.1, read as the reverse complement.
GACTTTTCGAACTCCGTTTATGAAAGCCACTAGAAATCAATTTTGTTTTATTATGGCAGAATGAGGTTCCAATAGGATTCACGTTTAGGTCAGGTTTATGAGATTTCACACAACATCTTTACAACGATCTTAAAATCTTGTCTTCTGAAGTTCTTTTTATTCCTATCAAAGGTATTATTTTGACTTTATGAACTCGCAAAATGCTGTTTTGAAATGCCGTTTCAGGATACATTCGTATTGTCTTATTATCATCAGTTGAAAAAGCATTTCCAAACCATTTTGCATCCAGTAAATGCATTAAATGGCAAATTGGCATTAAAGAAAGTCACCAAATGACCAAATAGCTTTATAGTAGTCATTCGAAGATATATTGGCTTTTTGGAAAAACTGTGATTTCTTCCAATCACTATATTAAAATATACAAAATCATTGATACCTATGTAGAAAAATAAGTACACCACATATTAAATGTAATGCAAGTGAACTGTGAGTTGGAGAAAAATTTCGGCATTCTTTAATGTAACCTGATTGAATTCCGTCAATTTTCAGGAAATTCATGATTAATTTATCGCACATATTTGTTTTATTTCAGTTTTTGTTGTTTTGAACTCGCATAATTTCCGGGGCACATTATTTTCCAGCTCTTATCGTGCCAATATTCTCCAGAAAATTAAATGCGCATATGATTTGGAGCATGAAACGCTGAAAAAAAACTTAATTTGTTCTGGGTATTTAGCAATCAAACAAAATTCACCGCAACACTAAGATTTTTTTCCAAGATATTATTCACTGCTAAATTAATCAGAAGAGCAGAGAATCGAACAAAGCAGAACAACAAATACCAACCACGATATCGCAGTGAAGTTTGATAGCTGTTGCCATTTGACCGTATGCTGGTTTGCATGGCAGCCAAGAGGTTTTATGAAGGTTCTCAAGTGGTCATAACCATTGTCACTTGAACATTTTCAGAGTCTTCATGGTTTTTTTGAGGTTTTATTAATTTTTTTTCACAACTCGTCTATAGAGTGGGCCACTTTGTACATATCTCGGTTTTTGCGAAGCTTAGAGGAGGTGTTGATAGACAAAACAGTTTCGAATGTAGCATTATCAACATACCCAGGAGGAGTGCTATACGGCTGAAATAAAACTAAAATTATTACTTGGGATGTGTGTTACGCTGTGTAGCCATGTTTCACTGAAAAAAATGGAAACATTCCCTTGCTTTTTAATTTTCGAGCATGACATTTTACTCTCTCGTGGGTCAAAATTTACACCTTGTCGACGGTGAGAGAGCTTATTTCATGCTATAAACATGCATGTGAGACCAAGAATTTGACCAGTAGTGAAAGTATCACATATTCTTGTCATTTTTTCACTGCCACGTCGTAGAACTTTTATATAAAGGCACTAACATCAGATGTGATACTGGCGGGTTAGGCCGCAATTCACTCTTAGACTTCTTACTTTCAATCTTAGGGAAACGAATAAAAGTACACTTTTCATCTTCATGGCAACTTTTGTTGTTGTTTATCCATTTGTTTTATGGACTAACTAACACGAATACCTAGTTTGCTAATGGAATAATAAGTCAATGTAATTGCAACATCTTCGAAAAAGTTTGAATGTTTTGAACGAGGTAATCTGACTGTTCGAAGTGAAGCACATAGCCATAGAAAAGTGTTACTTAAGACGGATGATGACTTAAGAATATATATAGGTACATAAGAAATAGGACGCGGAGGGCCCGCTTAGGAATAACAATTTGGAGCAGCAGAATAAACCTCTCCATGTGATGAGGTTTCTCAGAGGCAGTAAATTCTTTCTACCAATGGCTGTAAAATGAACGCAATTGACATGGGGCAACCTGACCGACTTACCCTTATAACACATCTTCAAATGGAAGCTCATTATATACTTGTTCACACTTTTAGGAGTATTATTAGAAGAAACCATTCCTGTAAGTAGCCCGATATCGACCTTTTTAAAGCATTTGGATGTGATAAAGTGTTGGGTTTGGATGTATAAGGAAAGGGCTGTACAGAGAATTTGTTGGCCAATGCAGGGCACCTTCCACGCTGTGATTTGGTTGTTTAAATAGACATTTCATAAGATAGGTTCATGCAATGTTACTAATAATCCAAAATCTAAAAGCTACAAATATGTATGGACATTGGTCTCACTCTCAAAAGGTTGAAATATTTTCAAGAGGTTGGAATAAAATCCTCATTTTAAAATGGCCAATTGAGCGCAATATCAATAACTACTAATTAATTGTTTTCACACGAGTTTCCTTATAACTTTTTGAGCATTAGTACTTCATTTAGGCATAAAAAACGAATTAAAGTACCAGAAACTGGACGGGCACTTATGCCTACCCAGTGGAGGACCCGGATACGACCACCCATGTGAGTCTAGAGTATCGCACGAGCTGACGAGTGCAACGGGAAGGACTATAGGTGTATAGATCTGGGGGTGAGTCCCCGGATACGCAATCTTAGCAGGAAAGCACGGGCTATACACTGAACAATGAAAATTGCAATTACAAAGAAACGAAGAGTCGTTGTGAAAATATCACCAATAATCTCACATTCACCCTGCATGCCACTAACATCTATTTTCTCTTCTTTTTTTTATGCTACTAACTCTATGCTGGTGGTTTGGTAACCACTATGGCTCCGAGTAGTTGTGAAGTTCAAGCACCGGACGCGGTCTAGGTAGCCGAGAATTGCGGTGAAATGGAACGACAAAAGTACAAAGGACCCTCCCAACCATGACCTACATGCAGTTTTTGTAAGGAAAGGATGCAAAGACTGCACACAAAGAGACGTATCAGCAATCCTATATCAATCAGTATATAAGAAATCAAATAACACAGAAATTGTATTAACAACAAACATATTTTTTAAGAGATCTTACGTAATTTAACATAAACAGATTAAACATTTAAAGTCATTTTGTAGCAACGCGGCCATCTTATTCCAAGAGCTCTACAATCCCCTTACCCCAACCTAATCCTTATCTTCTCCCATGGCGTTCGAGTAGTCCGCATAGACCAGTTCGCCACTATCCCTCTCTCGGCTTTGAATTGACTTGCGCTCTCATAGACATACCAAACACTGCGAAATGAAATGAAATGAAATGAATTAACTATCGAATCCTTAAAGGTATTGCAGTTGAGCCTTAAAAAACAAACTAATTTTAAAAGCGAGGTACCTAGCGGCCACCAATCAAATGGGAAACAAACCGAGCAATCGTCTGAGAAACGTGCGATCAAACAAGAAGACGGTATTTTTAGGAACTTTTTCATTTTCTTATAAAGACGAGTGACGAGCCCATAGTTTTTCGAGCATTACTTAAAAATAAAAAACAAACCATTGCCAAAATTTCACCATTGCAAGCTTATGAATAAGTTAGTAAGAAAATATATTTTAAAACAATTTTTTTGAATAGTACATTTTTTACCAATTTTGGAAACAAGGTAATTTTGGTTTGGAAAAAAAGATTATTCTACGATGAATCGTTCTTGAGTTATGAATTTTCTAAGTAAGCGATGTTCGGGAAAATCGAAAAACTTCAATTGGTGTTTGCCAGGAAAACTGGCAACCCTGTTTTTTAAATATTGTTTGTGTTTATATATCCATGAACTCTACGCGTTAACAAAGTTTCGTACCAATGTGAGACCCTTCGGCTCAACCCGTACGATAGAAAAAAAAATCTAAAATCCAAATCAATCATCGACTTATTGACTAGACTTAGTGAAAAGAATCAAGCAGATTTTTCGATGCTACAAACGTTGCACTTTTCTTAAAAGAAAAAACAGAAATCAGGGAACGAAGCTTCTAATTATTAAAAATGTATAAAGTTCTGATCCCAATGAAACTCACCGTATAAAAACGAATAACAGGAATAAATAGTATTTTAAATCTGCAATTCATCAACATCAAAACGTTTTGTATATAACATGGAATAAAGATCAGTTTACTTCTTCAGTTTTCTTCATCAGACCTTTTACAAACGTCAAACTATATCAAGTCAGTATAATGTGAATACCTGTAGTATGAGCGTACTTTAAGATCAGAGCTGCTGATGTCAAACAGTGTTGCCAGTTTTATACAAAATACGTTAAATGGTCATAAAAAAAAGTCGAAGAAAAGAATCGATCAAAGCAGCTAGCAGGTTACCTCTAGAGGTGTTACACATTCTGTTATTTTAACAACATCTGCGGTCATTCTTACATCCTCTATTATAAAAACAGCGTAATTGAACAATAAAACTTAAAATAATTTTGCTGTTCCCTTTTTGTCGGGTTATTTGAGGGGCCAATTTGTTCCACCATTATCTCTATTGCATTCCGAGCCACCTTCTCACTCTTCTTCAACTACTGTTTGACAATTATTTGGAGTTTATGGAACTCATTTATGTATTTTTGATCAAGAGTATTAGTCATGGATTCCCTACTAGCACACTTGTTGCCATCCGGTTGAGATAACATAAATATGACTTGCTAAGTCATAATCAAGTTACTACAACTAATTATGATCGTAGTGTGCTACTTGGGTTGTAGACCACAACTTGTAGTATACTCAACCTCTCTGTTTAGTTTTAGTCATTGACTTCTATGTGTGTGTGTTTTTTTCTCCATGAAAAAGATCAAATCAAAAGTTGTTTAGTTCTAAGTAGTCGATGTTATTTCCTACTCTCACTTCCAATCTTAGAATTTCTCGCCCCACTAGCCTCAAGACGGGTCCTTCCTTAGCATAGTTGGTAAAGGCGCAGCTACAAAGCAACACCATGCTGAAAGTGGCTGGGTTCGATTCCTGGTCTGGTCTAGGAATTTTTTGTCAAGGAAAATTTCTCGACTCCCTGGGCATCTAGCGTATGATTGCACTTGCCACTCAATTATACTAATGCAAAAATGGTAACTGGCATTGATAGCTCTCAATTAATAACTGTAGAAGTGCATTTAGAACACTCAGTTGAGAGCAAGCAATAAGCTAAAAATGCTAAAGCAGAAGAAGCCTCGACCACCACGAGGAAATTAGCTACATCCGCCTTACTCTATTTTTAAAATCATTGACGAATATTGAAAATGAAAACATGGCTGTCTAAAGTTAATTTGATTTAGCCTGTGCACAAATATTTACTAAAGAAAAAATAATTTAAACTTTAATAAAAGATCTTTTTTTTTCTCAATCACAAGCAAAGCAAACTATCCTTACTCCTAGGGTACACCTTCAAGCTAAGCAATCAATTTAAGATCGTCTGCCACCATTTTCGAACAATTGTCATTTTGGAAGCGAACCCTCCTTCATTGTTATCAAACAACAACGGAACGTCGGAGCGCCTTACTGATTCCCAACTTTGTTCTCACTCAACCCATTAATTGTTCTGGTTCAAATGGACTGCTAATGGGCAATGAGTTTGCTGACCTCGTGGCCAACGTCTTCTTCCGCATCCCATCTGAGACCATCGTGCATCTCCTCTGAACGCTAAACGGCTCTCTAGGTCCGAATGTTATTTGCATTTTTCTTTGGCATTTGGAAGTGGCTACGAGCTTGAGGAACTGTATTCTTGTTTTTCTCCTATTCTACCACAACACTTGGTTAATCGGAATCCATTGGTCCCGCAGCTCGAGGTGGTACTTAATTAATTTTACTTTAATTTTTCATTTAATTAATGTTAATGTGTTTAATTTCGTATTAATTGGGTACTTAATTTTATATACACACTTACTCGTTGGCTATGTCTTTCTCTCGCAAAGCCACACTGCCAACCTTAAGTGGAGGATTTTATTCCTTCCGATGTTTAAAGTGAGCAAGGCTGAAAAGTAGTGCTTATGTTTCGTGGTTTTCCTACCAAGGCAGCAGCAACACTCTTCGAGGTATCGTACTAATAAAAAACGTAAACAGGCACTAACTTGCGAAGAGTGAAAATGTAAACAAAAAAATAAGGGAAAACTATTCCAAAACACAAAGTTGGAATCGGTTTTCTCAGCGCGCGAGAACCCATCTCAAATAAAAACCCAAGGAATGGAACTTGACCGTGTAATAAAATGAACGCAAACGAGCCCCAGACAGGTTACAAACTATGGGAGACTGAGAAGCATGGCGAAGAACTTTAGAGTTCGTTGAAAAAAACCCAACCACTTTTTATAGCTCGTTCGCACCGAGCCAAACACTCGAAATTTAAATGCTCCTCTAACTCTCGAAAGTATGTTCTTTGTATGCTTCAACCGCAAGAGCAGAGATTCGAAAACTAAAGTCAGGTAGCCACACTAGCGAAGGTAAATAGACAATGTGTACGTTCGATCCACAAGGCACACAACATAAGAAACCTGGCGTTGCACTCGAATTTTTGGTGGGTCTGAACAAAAGGAAGGAAATCAGGAAGGAGAGCAGAACAAACATAAAAAAGATTCCCTCAAAAATGCACCATCAATACAACATTCGGTAGGTGTGAGCGCTCAGAGTCCCGAAACACGTCGGACCGCAACGAAAGATCACTGTGTTAATCGATGTAATACAATGTGATTTTAATTAATTTTCCCAACGCTTTTGGGACATTGCAGCGTCACTTTTGCTGCGGTTTGCGGATGATCGACAGGTGCCCAAGCCCAGAGGGACCGAACAGAGCGCACTTATGCCATGCATCCGTCCGAAATGCACCGATCATCGTCGTCATCAACGGCTGCATTGTGTCCGATTGCAATGGTCGACGTCCTTTTTGGTGGCTGCTTTTGTGTGCCCAAAAGTGGGCTTCCGACGACCTCTTGTGTCTCTGGCTCTTGCAGTACAAAGACCGAACATTGGTCGAATTGTGGTCAATTTTTGAGTTGTTTTATTTGAACATCTTTCGTGGTCATTTGTCGAAAATGTTTGAACCTTTTGAAAGGCGGCTCGAACAGTTGCATTGGCGTGCGGAAGAGAAAAAGAAGATACCGGGGGATGATTAATGATTTGGCAAGTTTAAACTGCTACCGGTTGAGGCGTAAAATATTGGGAGCGTTTGGCAAGGATGATTTTTTATTTAATTTCTTAAGGTTTGATGGAGATTTGATGAAAAATGGGTGCTGTGATTTGTTCCATTCTTTTTATCCGACAGATTGGAGTGGTTTAAAGCAGATAACATATTTTACAGATTGTTCATGTCTTCTTATTTCTGTTTCTCTTGGAATTCTGCCTCTGGTATTCAGCATTCGGTCATTAACTTTAAGGTCTCCAATGATATACTCTTCTTAATGTTCTGTTCTGCAAAGCCCGTATATACCATTAGGATGCTTGTCAACCTGCTAATTTAAGCAAGATGCAGTTGACTTGACAAGAATGAAATAGTATTAAAAAAACAAAATTATTTGTAGTCTTGTTATGCACAACTGATTAAGACACATTTGAAAAAAATGTGCTTGCATCTAAAAATAAATAGAAAAAAAAAACACAATTGTAAATAGTCGCCATATATTTGCCTGGAAGGTACAATCTGCGCCAAGTAAAAGGTTAATTGTGTTTAAACCTGTTCTAATTTTGGTTGATCAATAATTAAAACGGAATCAAATGAAAATATGTTATTTATTTATTTTATTTATTTTACCGTTCATCTTCCAATTTTATTTTTTTGGCAATGCTAAGCTTCACAGTGAGCTCTTTGTCTAAACGGTGTATTCTTAATGTACTTCAAAAGTTAATTCATTTTCTATGCCAGTACCATTTTTTACATTAGTATGTGTAGCCAGTACTACCATTAACATTACCAAAATTTCATGTAAATTTCGACACATGCAAATCTCTTTTAGAACAAAAATTTAAAAATTACAAAATTATAACAAACCTTTTTATGACTTACTGATAATGATATAAATTTGTTGAAAATGTTTCCATCTGGATATTTTTTCAACATGCTTATAACAAATTAAGATAGAATGCCTTGTGAGGCACAATCTGCGTTGGTAAATAAATTAACTCTTACGTTAGCTGATAGGATTTTGCTACATCGTAACAAAACTTTTACAAAGTTTGTTTTGCTTATATTATATCTATATCATGGTTTGCTATAATTTTGTTTCCTCTAGGGCACTTTTTGTTACAATTTCTGTTATTTTAACAACATCCGCGATCTAAATTCTTACAATATCTGTTCTTGAAACAGCGTAACTGTATAGCAAAATTTGAAGTAATTTTGTTGTTTCCTTTTGGTCGGGAACACACTTTTTATCGAGTATTATATTCTGTTCTGAAAAAAGCAAATATATTACAACCGGAATTGTGGACTAAAAACTTGAACGAGTCTAGTTTAGGCACTGAAGTACGGCAGTTCTACTGTAGTACAGTATCCCGACCAAAAGGGAACAACAAAATTATTTCAAGATTTTTTTTTTAGTTACGCTGTTTTTATATCAGAGATTGTTAGAATTGAGATCGCGAATTTTGTTAAAATAACAGATATTGTAACAATAAATCCCCTAGAGGTAACAATATTATAGCAAACTATGATATAAATATAAAGTTAACAAACTTTGTAATAGTTTCGTTACGAAGTAGCAAAATCATAACAACTACTGATAGAATTAATTTATTTCTTGATGCAGATTGTGCCTCCCAGGGCATTATATCATAATTTTTTATAAGTATGTTTAATAATTATTCAGATGAAAACGTCTTAAACAACTTTATATCACAATCAGTTAGTCATTACAAGGTTTGGTATAATTTCGTTGTTACACCCTTCTTGTCGGGTAATCATATCTCTGACCTAGATCGATGAATTATCCATCGAAAAATATGATCGATGGCTATAGAATTCAATTGCTTAAGATACGAATAAAATGTCGGAAGCAAGTCAGGCTCATAATGTCGAAAGATTAAACAATATGATCCATTTTTTGGTTTGGTTGGTGACAAGCAGGGCCTATTATGTGCATTATTAAAAAAATAACTTTTTATTGATATGATTTAGAGAATTTATTACTTCTACAGAATTGTAGATTTATTAATTTAATAAAACCATGCTCAAAACATTTTACTTCTATCCCATCCACGCATCGTTTCATAACAGTTTATCTAATCAGCCTTAGCGTGGGACTTAAAATTTTAATGGGACTTGATGTAATTAAATAAAAACAAATAAACAAATTTTAAATATATTAACACAGACAAACATACACATCACTTGCAGTTTCTTCATCGATTACGCATTAAACGGTCAATTCAAATGTTTCTTAGTTTGTAGGGTCGCCACAGATTGCGCGCATAGTCCATTTTCTTACATTTGACGCAAGCACACTACCGCCATCTGTTCAGCGTTATCGCGCATGACAGTGTGCTCAACAGATGGCGCAAGTGTGTTTGTGACGATTATTTGTAGTGAAAAATGTTCACTGTGTTATGTCTGTTTGTCTGTAATATAAGTGTTAATAAATAAATGGAGAAAAATTCATACATTTTCATAAAAAAGATCTCACGTTGTTTCGCTCTTTGATGATAATTGTTGTTGCTGTTGATCGAAAATAATGCAGAAAAAATGCAAAACTACCAGTTTTAAACTGAACTTTTCTCCTAAAGGGGACAAAGGGGAACACACGATTTTGCATAGATCTTGTTGATTGAAGTTTGTACTTCCTGTTCACGTATTCCGTGTTTGCAAATATTTGCAAATAAGGGAGTAAGATATCTTGCAAAAACGTTTTTTTACGCTTCAATCTTTTATGCAATAACTAGCTAAAAATCATCCCTAGTTTTCAAATCGAAATTGAAATAAAAAATAAGAGAAAAGACTGTTCCATTAAGTCCCACCCGAAGGATAGTTATCAAACTATACGTAGGTGAGATTGAAGTAAATTTTTTTCAGTATAGTTTTATGAGATTAAAATATCTACAATTCTGTAGCAACAATAAAGAAAGGTCTTATTTTTATATTAAATCTTCCGAAGACATCACGTGTCTAAAGTAAATGGTTAATGGTTTTCGAGTTATTGATTTTCGTCCCAAAATTTGTCCAATCTTATAGTGCGTTGTGAGGAAATAGACTGATAGAAAACAAACGAAAAAGCCTTCAATCCTCGATCGGACTTGGATTCGTTCTAGAAAGATTGAGGAGTGGCATTTTTATTGTTATTGTTTTTTGGGTTATGTCGGAAAATGCTTACTGCATTCATGAGTTCGTGCAATAGGAACCTTCTGTTTGACAATTTCTTCACCATTTGCCTGAAAATTAGGCAATGTTTTGGAGGTGACTCTACTATAGTTATCTTACGGTGCACTTTTGAAGAAGAACGTTTCCATTTTGAGGATTCAGGTACGTGTGCCACCGTAGAGTCACCTTTGTCAGATGGTTCAGAGTCCGGTTCATCAGCTGACAAAATCGAAAATTGGTTTTCATCTTGAGCGGCTGTTGTAGACTTAAGCATTTCTCCATAAGTCAGTCTGGTGCATCCAGTAACAGACCCCTGCACACTATCGGATTGCTTTTTTATCTTAGGCACTCCTGCAAGTGCTGAGGATTCTCATCACAAAAGATGCATTTCTGCACAGCTTGTGTTCAAAAATCCTCAGTGTAGTTTTCACCACATTTGTCGAAATGAAATTTGTTGTAGCAATGACTGGCCGAATGTCCCAGTTTGTTTCAATTAGTACAATTGTATACCCTCGGTCTTTGCAAGCGCGCCGGAAAAAAGCTCCATCCAATTTTGCAAACTTTAGAAGAACCAAACCGGTTAATGTCATCTGAAACGAACTTTTTTTTTCATCTCTCAGCGATGCTGAATGTAGTTGATGTACATCCAGTATAGTTAAGGCTTGTTCGAGACAAATTCTGAACAGCCCTAAATACGTATATCTCTGGAAATACTTCATAAACGCGTGAAAACTTCAAGCAACTTCCCGGAATGTCTTATTATACTGCCATGCAACGGAACGGCGTAGAGGCTTTTTTGGTTTGGCAAGCAATATGCAGCTGTGCTCTTGCAAGCCAAAGCTTCTTCACTACTGGAACTGGGTCGAGACCCAGTCGAGTTATTAGTACGAGACACTGAAGTAGTCTGCACATTGTAGACGAAATACGCGTATCTGTCGAAGATAAGCAAAGGTAGTTGGAATTAAATGGAGATTACTAGTTTTTCTTCTAATTTATAGTAAGCAAATGACTGCTTTCATCTCTCTGGTCCACTTTTCGAATACACATTTTACACTTCACAATCTGCCAAAGTAATTACACAAAGTAGCTCCCTGTGAAAAATCACCAATGCACTGTCGGAAGAGCTCAAAAAATAACGTGTTGCTAAGTCTGCACATTGGACCAGTTCGTTCATTCAATTATTTTACTGTTGAGGAAAGAATAGTGGAGAAAATTCAAATATTCAAAATAGACTCTTGTTCGTTAATGGACAATACATGCTAACATATGAAGCAGTCCCAAATTTCATGTCTGTGTTGAATTTGTTTTACAGAATTCTGAAAACGAGTGCTTCTTCGATGTTTGTTAGTGATATTTTCATATTTTTAATCATTGCATTTCAGCAGTTCGCACGCATTTTCAATTCAGTCCGTACAATTTACAACGCGGGTTCTAGCTGTTTTGTTTGTTTTTTCTACCGTGCATATAAATCGTCGCGTAAGCCATTTTTTTTTTGTCGCCCCCAGTAGTGAACCAAGTCTTGCTCGCGTTAAAAATGCCGTGTGTATTAAATAACTGTGTCAGTGAGGATGACCGACAAATCTTCCATTGCTATGGAGCTTGCGGAAAAGAATTCCACGCAGCCTGTGCTGGAACTAGGAGAAATTATGAACAACACATTCGTGCGTTCATGTTGCCGCTGTGCGACGGCTGCCAGAAAGAATTTACGAGTATAATTGAACTCAGAAAATTACTGCAACGCCAGCGCACTTTGTCTGGCGACATCGAGGCCGCAAATGATAAAATTTGCGCTTTTATCAATAGCTTCAATGTACGGGAAGCTTTTGATAGCCTCGAATCGAACTTGTCCGAGCTGAGGGGTGAGCTCAAGTCAAACGACGGCACCGTGGCACAATTATTTAACAATGTGTCATCGGTTTTACGCGAAAAATACAACCAGGACACATTCGATTCAAGTATACAACGGGCCTGTGAAGCGCTCGCCAGCAAAATTGCGCTCGATGTTGGTCATGGCTTTTCAAAACTAGAAGACCAAATCAAGGCGATGAATGCAAGCCTTAATGAAGTTGCTGTAAAAGAAGTACCGAGTTTTCCTACCTCGGAAATCATAGAAGAAATTAAACATTTGTCGAGTACTGTTTCAGCTATGCAGCCTCCAGCAACGAATGCTTTAAGTGATGAAATCACTCTTGCCGATGAATTGGCCCATGATCTTGCACTTGCTAGATCCCAGCACGATGAGCTATTAGAAGAAAGTTCTGGCTGGCGACTACTGGGTAATAAAAAAGTGTGGAGAGCAGATTGGGCAGATTATGATTTGCGTAAACTGCATCGTCGACAACAGGAAAAAGCTGCTCAAAAATCCCGCAACCGTAGGAAGCGTAGGAAGCGTAACAACAATATAAATGGATACATAAACCCCCTCAACAAAATCAATAATGACAACAATCAGAACATCGTTCCAACGTGCAGTTATATCAATAACTACAACAATAACAACCACAACATCACCAAAAACGGCTATAACAATAACAACAACAACAACAACAACAACAACAACAACAACAACAACAGCAGCAACAAACAAGCAATAACAACAACCATAGAAGTCATCAAACAGCTACTAGCTTTCTACCACCCGATAAGGAGTTACTTGCAGCAGCAAAGGCGACTTTCTCTCAACCTCAGATTGACCAGCGTGGCATCAGGTTTCAACGTGGCGAAACACTGAATCCATACCCGGTAGATCATCAATTCCCGCAAACAAAACCAACTTCTACCCCTGATTGGATACTCAGCCCCGCCCTGCGAAACTCTTTCTCGCAGCATTGTACGTCCTGTTCCTGTGAGCGTCCGTGTTTCGCTCGACCTGACGCCACTCTATCTTCGTGCAAAATCTTAATATATATGCTGATGACATACAGCTGTCACTTAGAAATTAAGAACGATAACAAAATTAATGTTTTTCACAATGATATCCAAGCAAGTCACACGTGGTGCAGCAAAAAGTCTGTATTGAAACTCAAATGTTAAAAAATGCAATCTCATAAACGTATAGCAGAAAACAAAGCATGCCAAACGTTCAGGTTATATTAGGAACAGAGATGCACAAATATGCGATAAAATGAGATTTAGGTATTATTCGACTCCAGACCAACGTTTGTGCATCATTATAACACGATACCATAGCAGGTAGTATGCTTAATTTTATAAAACGTTTGATACCACTTTTGTGATCCATATACAATAAAAACGCTTTATGTTACTTATGTCCGGAACACATATAGAATCATTGTAGTTTGTTTGGTCCCTTATATGAAAAAACATGAAGAAGGAATAGAGTCAATCCAAAATCAGTTTTTATTATAGGCACTGCTGTAAGCTAGATGGACAGCATTACCTTCCCAGTATATGAGGTACGTTGTATGCTGATCAATATTGAAACTTTGAAGAACGTCGGGACTATGCTAAGGTTTTGTTTGTTAATGATTTGGTATCACAACGTATTGACTCAACTGATCTTTTGTCAAAGCTAAATTTATATGCCCCCACTCGACAATTACGCAATCGTAACCTATTCGTAGATCGTCATCGTGCAAATTAGTAGCAATTTGGACTGCTGAACCGCATGATGATTGTATATAATCAGCATTGTGAAATAATTGACTTTAATACACCTAGGACAAAAATTGAAAACATATTTTAAACACCTCTGCGAGCCAATAGAATATAGGCATTTAATTTTTAGTATAAGTGACGTATCCATGTACGAACCATCCATTGTAACAAAACGGTCTACAATTGTTTGACGTCAAATAAATAAATAAAATCATCAGTAAAATTATGCCACACATTAAGGAGTTTATCGAAAATAGGCTATCCACGTACATTTGTGTTGTACGTGTTAATTTGTGATGGTTTTAATAAGTTCATCATAGCATGCTGTGAGTTTGACGTGTGGCCATCTTTCGTTTGTTTACTTGTTTGCAGAAACCTCAGATCTTCCAACCCTACACTGGATCAGAAAGTGGATGCACTAATACGGAAGAACAAATAAATGTCGATACGTGATTTGGCCAATTAAGCAGGAACCAGCGTCGAAATGATTCAATGTATCAAGAAATAGAACATCCTGAAGACCTACAAGAAGCAGAAAATTGAACAGGATCACAGGATCACATATTCACGAGTTTTTCAGCGACCGGATGCATAGGTTTTGATGGATTACGAGACATGTGGCCAAGAGGACTGAAAAACCCCTCCAAGTCCACAATTTTACACTGCCGTCGTAGGAGAGGATGCACACTGCCGCCAAAGGCGTCAAAACGTGATCGAAATTAGCGACTTCAAAACTGCTGCTTAGTTATAGTTCTCTTCAGCGAAGCATTTTCCAAGGAACTGGTCATCGGTCTTAGTGAGTCTTATTAGTGAGTTCTCTAACTGAGAAAAAAAAAAGTTTTCTAATTTTTGCATGTAAAAATAAGCTTTACTTGCCAAAGTTATAGCAAATTTATTACAAAACAACTTTGACATAGCTTTCATAAGCATTCCTATAGTTTTTAATGTAAATATGCGCAATAGAAAACTCCCATTATTTTCATTTACACCAATAGATAGATGTATGAAAGCTTTAGCAAAGTTGTTTCGTATAAAATTTACAATAATTTTGCCGAATAAAGCTTATTTTTATATGCAAAAATTCGAGAACAATTTTTTCCCACTAGTAGGACTCACTAGGATGGAGAATAATTCATGAAAAAACTTTGCTGAAGAAACTATAGCAAAATAACGTAGTTTTTGGAGTCAAAACAATTTAGATCAAGGTGTTGTGCCTTTAGAAGCAGTCTGGAATGTAAGCGATGCAAACAGGTCAATTCAAATGGAAAAGTTTGGTCAAAAAGTGCTGGTATGGCAAGCAATATGTTTCTGCAGTATGATTTCTACCATCTTTTACATAGCCGGAAAAATCAATGCGGAAATCTGTCTCAGAGTATCTGCATAAGAGGTGGCTGCCTTTATATCAGAAGCACAGTACCTCTTAACTGTTTTTGTCGGATCTACACAGTTTGAAAAATCCAAGTAAAATTAAACTACATATCATGCACATAAAGGGAATGTGATGATTTGCACAAATTTAAACGAAGACATAATTTTACACGTACTGTTTTTCGTAGAGCAGTAAAATTACACGATTGAAACTGCCGTTTCATGCAACGTGTATTTTTGTGATTTGTGTCGCCATACGTACAGATAATAAAAATTAGTTTGTACTCCAAAGAATAGCCAGGTACAATTTCAAATGAGACCAAAAAAACATGAAAAAATTAGACACATTATAAATTCCTGTTCATAGCATTATTATTCAAACACTAAACTTTACTAGAAAATCATTTTATTTATTCCGATAGAAGATCAATTAAAATTGAATACGTATACTTCAATTGAAGCTATAATCACAGTGTATATGCATAATACAAGTACATTTGTCAATCAGAATCATTATTACATGTATAGTACCTGTTCATTATAATGTTTTTCTACAGCGGTTGTGTACACTCGTCAAACTCGCCTAAAAGTTAAACGATTATCGCGTTTCCTACTTAAGATATTTAAATCATCTCTTAGAATTACAAAAAAAAACATGAGTGCGACGTGTTTTTACCATTCCTAGGCATGTTCATAAATCTAAGTAAACAGGCAAATTTCTTTTTAATCTTTCAAATTGGTTTCAGACAATTGTTTATTAATACTTGTCATTTTATTTTGTAGTATTTCTGCTATGCTACAATTCTATTTAAATATACAAACTCATACCGAACTAATCATTCGAAGCATTTTGAGATTTTTATACACTCTCTGCTTAACTATTATTGTCTTTCTATTTGTTTATTATTTTTCACTGACTTCATTTTTGAACCTTGGACTGTTCTTCATGTTTCTCTACTATTCTATTTGCAGTCATAGTAAGGCAGCAGTCAGTCACACAGCCCGATGCTTTTCTGTTTTCCAAAATTGTCAGGGTTGGATTCCGAGCCTGTTGTTGAGGACGGTTTTCATGAAATACTGCTTCGTAGAACTCATAATTTCCTCTGCGTATGTCTGTAAACATAAAAATAATTATTTACAGTTATGTTACAAGAAATCAATAGAAAATATAGCTTAATGAATTTGCATTTTTAGGATTAATTTAAGCATACATTTTTTAAAGCATCTCTTCAGGTTTTGAGAGCGTTACCATGAAACACTCCAGATCATCCACACCACGACAGCAGACTTCTAGGTAACTTTTGATAGAGAACACGAAGAAAAAGTTCTATTGAAACAAATATATTTCAGATACATTTAAAAACTGAAGCCTTTTCTTGGCAACAACACGCCTTGAATTATTCCTCCATCAAAAATATGTGCTGTTTTTGTTTAACAAATGGAATAATTCATATGTTTAAAATAATACAATGCCCAGTTTTAAATATTGAATCTGATTTACCAAGAAATCTTTGCAAGTACTCTAGTTGTTTGTTCTCCAACAAGTATCGGTGAGCAGAAATGTATATGTATGATGGATAGCGCAACATTGCCACTTACATCATAGTTTAGATTTTTTTTAATATACCCCTAACATTGCGCACCCTTGTTCGAATAAATACCCTACCACAATCTTCAGCACCTTATAAAATATATAAGCTCGGTATACTTTTGCCGGCAATCCGTTCATAAAATTGGCTTAAGCAGTATTCTAGGCCGAACGAAGCAACCGGTGTACTGGTAGACGAGAGTGGTCATCACTTATTATACTCTTCATGCTAATTTCTATACTGCACTTATTCAACTCCGTTATTGATAATTTACAACAACAAAAAATTAGGAAATAACAAAGACTGTGGAATAGTAACAACAATCATTTGACACCACAGAAAAAAAATTACAGAATTCGAGGCAAGCTCTTTTCACCGACAGTAAATATGCCGATTCTTCTTTCACTCTCATTTAGACATACTCAAAATTGAGTCACATCTTATATGTTCTCAAAAAACTAAAAAATAAATTGAATATTGTTGATTGATGTTGATTTTTTCGAAGAACTCATTATTGTTTTCATAATGAGGATATACTTTGAAAGGGATGAACATGAAATCAACACGTATATTGGTCAGGACTTAATTGTTGATCTGTCAATCATTTCTTTTAAGATATTTTTGATATTCGTTTCAATTTGTTACCAGTTTGTATCCTACTGCTGAATTTGAATGTATCCTACTTAGGGAAGGTCCATTAATTATGTCACGTGGTAGGGAGGGGGTGAGTTTGGGAAAACGAGACGATCCATACAAAAAAAATTAAAGGACCATACAAAAAAAAACGTGACAGGGGGGGTGAGTTTATAAAAACTCACTTTTTGCGTGACGTAATTAATGGAAGTTCCTTATATCTGGTCTGTTTTGAAGTAGTAGCAAAATACCTATTCCAAATATAAGTAAGGGCGCAATTTTCCCATACAATTAAACAGTTTATTATTGATACGTAAAGGAATAACAATCAACAACAATGAACTGTCAAAATCGTTTGTGCAAACCGCGTCACGTCGCATGTTGCGTCCAACCGTCTACGTCCATGGTGTATGGTTTTCTTATGCAAATATAAATGATTTTCATAAGGTTTTCCTAAAGGAATTTCTTCATGGTCTTTGGAAAAACTTGCAATTTTCATAATATTGGTTGTTGTAACATATTCTGTTTCACACGCGAATTAATATTTATTTCGCTATATTTCTTGACTCTGTGTATGGTTAATCAATTTTATATGCGCATTTTTAGATGCCAATTTTCTTTTGATTAAAAATTATTTCACAACTACATTTGGCTCAAAAATGAGATTTGGTCTGAAACCATATTATTGGCATAACATAAATCAACTGAAAAGTCGGTAAAAAATACCGAAACCCGCACAAAAATGCACATTCTGAAATGATTGGTGAACATGGATTACCCAAAATTCGGTATTGTTGGAAATTTCAAACCAAATTTAGGTAAAAAATAATGGTAAAGTTTTTAAATCCAATTCACACAACAAATAAGTCAATTTAAACGTTTGCTTTCGGTAAATTATACCGATACTTTAGGCTACCAAAACCTAATTTTCGGTAAATTTAAAACCTTATTTTCGATAATCTTATTATAGCGTGTTGAAAGTCGGGGTATTTAACGACCGACTAGGTGGTTCGACCTCAATGTCGGTATATTTATTGATCGGCATACCGGATAACTCGAAGATGTTATAGCTGTCATAATAGGTGGAAATTTTATATATTTTTTTTTCATGATACCATGGCAAATTCACGTAAAAAGGAAAAAAAATTATTTACAAAATTTTCTTAACATCATATCATGTTCCTAGAAAATCGAAAAAAAATATACATTACAGCTACGAGTAAGTACTGGATAAATATTGAGATTTTACTAGTACAATATGTATGAATGAAATCCTAGCAGAATACGAATTATGAACGCTAGTTCTTGGTTCAAAAGTGTATTCGAAAGTGATCAAGAAAATCTAATGGTATTTTTTAAATAACCTAATCTGTT
Source organism: Aedes japonicus (assembly GCA_034211315.2). Classification (NCBI taxonomy): domain Eukaryota; kingdom Metazoa; phylum Arthropoda; class Insecta; order Diptera; family Culicidae; genus Aedes; species Aedes japonicus. Next base: position 92,213 of record JASCZW010000431.1, on the reverse strand, counting down.
GATCAAAGCAGGAATAGCAACACCGGATAAACACTAAAAAATATATGCTGAAGTTGTGATTTGTGTTCATGTGTGTTTTTAAGGAACATTTTTTTCTTTGCAATACATACTTGCTGTAAGACTCGACCGAACAGATTGTATCAAAATTCTAATTAATTTATTTTCGGCGGTCGCTTATGATTTATTTTTGTCTAGATTCTCGGCATAGCCCGAGTAAAATAAAAATTCAATCTGAGAAAACTTAAAACATAGCTCTCTTACTCATATTGATCCTAAAATATGTAGTGTAAGAAACGGTTTCTGCTCCCCGGAACCGTATTCTAAGCACGGGTTAAACGTTAACCTAAAACACTCATATTTTTGCAGTATAATGCTTCACTAGCACCAATCGTAACCATTGCCAATGATAAAACGCACTTTCACATTACTTACCATTCCTATATTCTTGTGGCTCCAAGATTCCAAAGTAAAATTCTTGATGATATCAGCATTACTACACACTTCAACTCTATCATCTTCATGGATATTCTTCACCCAACTAGATGATGTTAGATTGTATTCGACCTATTAAAACTTCCGGGCAATATTGTGCCTTGCGGTATGCACACCTCGACAAGAACCAGCCGTATGCGTAACTCTCGAGTAAATGCAATAAATCAGTCACAGGATATTTCGCAATCGTTTTTGGCGTCTTCGTTCAAGTGTTTTGGATCCTAAATAGAAAAGTTTTATTAAGTTCTGATGTGATGATATATAAATTAATGTTTTACCTTGATCGAGGAAACTTTATCTGCTGACTATAATAACATACGAGTACACATTGGTCACAATTCATACACTTAATTTTTATCTTCACTTTTTTAACGACCGCACTCGATAGACACGAAAACAAATATGGCTAACATTGGACTGGCATGAACAGTATGCTATAGCTAAAGCGTTAGAAATATTTTAAACGAAGTCGTGTAAAATCTTGCGCGACTCAGCTGAATTACAGATATATAGTGTAACTTTACGATAAAAATGGCGATAATTGCTAATCGAATATATAAGTTTACATGACGGATAGCATTCATTGTATGTGCATGTTATAAAGTATAAATTTACATTTACAATAAGATTACACGCTCCGTTTTTAAATGTCAATTCAAATTATGCTCAGGCTAATTTTAAATATTTTTTTCTGTGTAGCGTCAGCGTACTGCGCCAAAACAACACTTGGCTAATGGAAAAGGATACAGATTTCTTTCACAATCAAATTTTCCAAATTACCCAAATTAATCCACCCAATTACCTTCAGCTTCTGCCAATCGAACGCTATTGATTGATTGCAAAAAGGATCTTGAAAAAGACTGGTAAAGCAGTTGATAATATGCAGGAGTTAAAAAAAAATAAGGCTAAGACGTTCAAAAATGTGGTGAAACACGTGTCCGGAATTTGATGAAAAGTGTTCGATCAAAAATTTGCACATTCATGAGAGAATAATAGTCATTTCATCCGGTTTCCACAATGTTCAAGTTCAATGCCGTATAATAAAGAATCATCCATTTGTTTGAATAGAACTCCATTTTTTCATATCATTTGAAGGAAAAATATGTGGATAACTTTTTTCTGGTACAGTCCATAATAACTAATGAAGGTAATGTCCTTGGAAGTTCAGCCTGCTCAAAATATTGAATTTATTGAGGCAATGCAGTGATGGTTTGATTGCATTACTTGTTATGACTGTTTTAAATTTAATTCATAGTTTGCCATGTATTGGTAACCTCTAAAGTATGTTTTCAACGAGTTTTGTTATTTTTACTAAATATTGTACTCGAAAAAAATGCACTAGACAAACATGATCACCAAAAATTTATTACAAGTCGGATATTTTTTAAACTGAATAGATAAACATATATTAACTAAATTTAAGCATAGTGAGTTTATTCAACCTCTTCTCCTTGATGTGGAAGGAGATGTTCGCTCATCATCATGAGGTACCAAGAATGGACAGTAATGTATGCTAGAATCCTTTTACTGCACAAGAAGGCATATTTTTGCCGAAATCTATTAAAAACCATACAAAATAACGAAAATAAACATTCCGCCTTGTGATTAGCTGCTGTTGTGAATTGTTGTTTTTGGAAAACTACGTCACGCATGTTTGCGAACAACAGGCTGTGAATCATCGCACGAACACAATGACAGTATTTTATCGTTACTCCCAACAATTCACCTAAACCCATAATATCGTGACGGAAGGACGGTTGTCCCCATTTCCCCTTTTAACCCTACCTATGTAAGTGGGTCTGGCCGTTTTAATAATTAAAAATATGGCTCAAATAATAATGTTACTGAGAAAAATACTGGTAATAGTATTTTCCAGGATGCTTTCATTTACTGGCTGTGTAAGTTTTAGAATAGAAAATGTGAGAGAAGCGTTGATTACTCGTTGATGTCTACCTTAGACGACGCCGATAACTAGAAAATGTTCCGCGTCTAAATGCGTCCCGTGAAATGTCCCGCGTTTGTCCTAAGCCAGCGCAATGCCCCGCGATTTGGTATTCATTAATATGCTTTTCGCTTTATCAAGGTCATGTCAAAGCTTCAACATAAGCAATGTTAGTTCAAAGCACTGTTCACATCTTTTTTTATATTTTCAAAAACTTGTGACATCTCTATATGCGTTTGACAGCTACTGTCATGGATTGACCTCACGAACACTATCATGTAATCAAGAAATTCATCTTCCTATTCTTCATTAGTTGAAACAGCAGTTGTCTTTTTTCAACCTGCATAAGCGATGTGTTTGTGAAAAAAAGAGAATGATTAGTCAGTGTATTTAATTTTTCAACCGGCGCAAATCTGTCAAAAATTCTGATTGTTTGTATCAAGTGCAACAAAACTGTGGCAATCGTTTCAGTATTTTCAGTGCTATATTGCGAATTCAGCAAGGAAAACTTGAGAAATTGTTATTGATTGTGCAAGGTATGTACATAAAACTCGATATTTTGATTAGAATACGGTTCTGTAGGCAATTTATCAGCCGAAAAAACGCCAGTGCTCGTTTTTGGACGACTAGGGTATACCTGAAAAAGGCGAAGACCATCGGCAGCGTTCACTGTGAAACCAGCAGCAGTGAGTTTTCTATCGGATCAAGAGGTAAAACCGATGTTAAAAGGCACACGGCAACGGAGAAACATAAGCGAGCCCTAGGAGCGGCTGCCACATCGTCAAAAGAAAGCAACTTTTTTTTTTTTCGAAAAGGAGAATTCGGTTTTAAGGAACAGCAGCTTGCTCATGCTGAGGTTGTTTTTACCTATCACACCGTCATGCACAGTCAGTCATTCCGATCAATGGATTGCACATCCAAGCTTGTTCGTGCGCTTTTCGAGCCAAAATTCTCTTGCGGTTGCACCAAAACAGAAGCGATTGCTAAAACTGTCCTGGCTTCATATTCTGTTGATCAGATTTCAACATGTATGGACTACATCAATTTTCTAACAATCTTCTCCGACGCTTCAAATCACAAGGAAGCAAAGTTGTTCCCCTCTGTAATTAAATATTTTGACTACAAACGTGGAATTCAGGTTGTTGGATTTTGTATCGCTTCCTGGCGAAACATCGGACATGACTGCGGAATCAATTTACGAATCTTGTTTGCAAACACGAAATGTAAGGAAAGGTAGCGGCGACTTGTGCAGACAACGCCAACACAAATTGTGGTGGTCTCCATAGAAAGGGTACGAACAACGTTTATTGCAAGCTAAAGGATCAGCTACAGAGACCGATTTTGGGTGTAGGATGCGCTGCACATATCGTTCACAACACAATTCAGGCGGCGGCGGATCAACTTCCCGTGGATATTGAGGGTATTATTGTTAAGATCTACAGTCATTTCTATATTTTCACGGTCAGGGTCGAGAAACTGAAAGGTTTTGGCGAGGAAGCAGAAGTAGTACACATGAGGATTTTGAGCTACAGTAACATTCGCTGTCTAGCTTTGATGCCAGCTGTTGAACGAGTGTTAAAACTGTTCTCACCACTGAAATCTTACTTTTTGTCGATCGATCACAGTCCAAGAATTCTTCGCGAATTTTTTGAAGATGAGAGCTCTGAAATGTGGTTGTATTTCATGCATAGTCAGGCGTCGGTATTTGACAATACGGTGAAAAAAATTGAAGGTGACAACATCACACTTACAGAGGTTGCAGCTGAACTTGACGACCTCTAGTTCAAACGTTGTGAGCGAATCAGTAAACAGTTTTTACCACTAAGTGTCCGAAGTCAGTTGAAAAATCAGGAGGAAAGCGGCTGGCCCAAGTCAACATTGTACAAGTCGAATATAATTAGTTTCTATCAGAAATGTATTGTCTATTCCAAACTTAAAACAAGTTGTAGAATTTCCGTTATGTTTGGCTGGTACAAATGCTGTAACGGAGAGGTAATTTTCAGTCATTAACAAAGTTTGGACCACGGAAAAATCTCAGTTGAGCGTCGATACACTGAAAATGTTGTTGCAGGTTAGGTTTAATTTTCAGGACACATGCGAGGAATTTAGCAAAATTTTTGCCGAAGATGTTTCATTCCTACGTAAGGTACACAGAGCAGAAAAGTATGGTTGACACGTACAGCATTGAATTAATAATTCCTTTTATAATTCCTCGAAATAGCTATTTAAGAAACACACACCCCTCATCCCCCAAACCAACTCCCCTTCCCGCTTCTATAAATTAGTAAGGCTTGCTTCATTTAGAATTGGAACAAACTTTTGCTCATATTGTGGCGCTCCTGGTGGACGGATTTGGAAGTTCTTGGCGCCCACGTGTCGGAAATTTTGTCAGCTTCACGTACGTATTTTTGACATTCCGCAAATCGACTGTACTTTGTAAACAATCAACATGGAAGCCGAAAGAAGGGAAAAAATTGTGCACAGTTATTTGGAAAATCCATTGTGGTCTGCATCTAGGCTAGCTAAACAGCTGAAATTGCCCAGAAATACCGTATGGCGCGTTATCAAACGGTATAAGGAAACATTGACGACGATTTGGAAGCCTCAAGCCAATCGTCGGAGTGGAACTGTCGACCGGAAACTGCGTGGTAAGATTTTGAAGACGATTATGAGGAATCCCAATCTATCGGACCGTGATTTGGCCAGAAAATTCGATGCTGCCCATAGTACTGTGAGGAGAACTCGACTCCGGGAAGAAATCAAGTCGTATCGAGCTAGGAAACAGCCAAATCGGACCATAAAACAGAATAGTGTGGCTAAAATCCGTGCTCGGAAGCTATACGACCAGGTGCTGACCAAGTTCGACGGGTATCTTCTGATGGGAGATGAAACCTATGTCAATGCTGACTTCGGGCAAATCCCAGGTCAACAATTTTACTTGGCAACGGCTCGGGGCGAAAATTCAAGATTAGGCAGGGCATTTGCAGCTGTGGTAAAAAAACGAAAGTTTTTGTTACAAATAAGACAATGACGCCGGAACTATACCAAAAAGAGTGTCTCCAAAAACAAATTTTGTCGTTCATTCGATCCCACGACCATCCCGTAATGTTTTGGCCAGATTTGGCAAGCTGTCATTACAGCAAAGTCGTTCAAGAATGGTATGCAGAGAAAGGGGTCCAGGTTGTTCCGAAAAACCTTAACCCACCCAACTGCCCCCAGTTCCGCCCTATTGAGAAATACTGGGCAATCATGAAGAGGAGACTCAAGGCAAAGGGAAAGGTTGTCAAAGACATCAATCAGATGAAGACCTGGTGGAATAAGATAGCTAAAACGATGGACGAAGAAGGTGTGCGCTGCCTAATGAGCCGTGTTACAGGTAAAATTCGAGAATTCTTCGAAAACCGTGACGAATAATTTTATCCGTATTTTTTCTTAAAAGTATGAAGAAAACGCTACATTTGTATAAAAAAGATCTTGAATTCAATAATAAATAACTGAAATACAGGCAATTGTTTGTGTTCCAATTCTCTCTGAAGCAAGCTTTAAAAGAATAAATGTATCGAGGTGTTATAATAATCTAGTCAAATTTAGGATAAAAAATGCCTTACACTCAACAGAGTTGCAAATTTCCTATCCTTTCCGAAACAATTTTAGTTAAAATTATTTGCAAGCAAGAACATATTTTATATACAATATCAATACTTCCCATCAACTGTTATTTTTTTTCTCTCTTGGCTTCAATTGACAGACACTAAGAGTCCGCCTGAATCGTCCCGCGGTTGAACAGTTAAATATTAAACAATCACTCTCCGACGAATAGATTTCCAGGGCCAGACAGACGCTAGTGCCATCACCCTATTGGGAAGTGACAGTGCGTCTCCCTTCGAGCACTGCACACTACGATCCACGATTGTCATAGCTTACATCATTGTAACAAATTATTCAGTATATTCCCAGCAAAATAAAAACAATCAATAAAAGTCCAGGGAGGCAACTTGAACTGCACGCAACCTGTGCACCATCCTTGCATATCGTCCTTTAAAGTCGGCGACGATGACCTCGTGACATCTGTCCATAATTGCACTTATCGATCAATGACTAACCCATCGTCGTCGTGGTGCATTCACTAGTCGAATAACGCCCGAACAGGGAGGACGCAAGGATGCCATCCATCTGGATGTTCCTTTCGTTTGTGCTGTTTCTCCTACTCCTACCTGGTAAATTCAGTCAATTTTCAAAGTATTATTACAATTAAATTTTGGCCACTTTCAGTGGATTCCCTTAAATGCATCAAATCGAAGAAACCGAAACCGAATGAGAAATATCCCTTTCCTAGGCGGCAGGACGGACGGTGATGGCATTAGGAACTGAATGGGCAATTGAGCGAGATCACACACATCGTCTGAGGGAGGATATTGGGAAATCGCTTTTTTATTGCCTGGGTTTCCTTTCGGTTTCTTCAGTTTTTGGCAAGTGTTGAATTGTGTCCGGGGTTTTCTGTTCTTTTTTCCAACTCCGTATCGAAGTGGCATTCATATACATGGCTTGCGGCGGTTAGTCCGGGTAGATTTGTTCCGAGTATGTGGATATGTGGAAGTGGTTGTCTTTATTTTTTAGTGTTTCGGACAGGAAGGGATGTTTTTTTCCGGTTGTTTGCCACTGTTTTCGTGCCCTTTTTTTATGGAGATTTAATATATTGATATTTATCATCAATTCGTAAATAATTTGATTGTGATTTATGGAAAGGATGGGATTTGGAAGGAAGATCCCAAGTGATATATGATTTGCATGCATTGACGGTTGAAGATAGTCACAACAAAATATGGACAAATTATTCAAATCCAGCTGAGTGCGTGAAGCTTGTTTTTCTTTTTTGCAGTGAAGTTTGAAGGAAGTAGAATTGCAATCGAGCGTTTCTTCTGCACCGAAAACAAAACTTCGGTACATCATCAATTTGATCATGCTCCTTAATTTGAAAAATGATTGTTTAGCTATTTTCGTATCAGTTTTAGGCAATCTGACTGAGCGGAAATTACAATTACAAACTTGTGATAATCGAATGCCATCAACTTAATCATTTAAAGTTTAAAAATCAAAATGAGTTGCCTGAAAATATTGTCCTATTCATATCAGAAACGATTCCATACCTGCTAAGGGGAGGACGAGGTAAAACGGTCCCACTCAAGAAAAGTAAACATAGTTTTGGCTAAAATTGCAATATATATCATTCGTACATAGATATTGCAAAAGATACAAAGTAATTGTTTTGGATTTTCTATTGTTTTTTGTGCTTTTTTTTTTTTTTTTTTTCATTTTAACCCTTATGTGTTCGACAAAAAAAAAACACCTTTAAGTGATCGACAGGGTACCCACCGATATCAAAGGGTTATAACTCTGGCTATTATTGACCGATTTTAATTCTTTTGGCACCGTTAGATTCAAAAACTTATATCAGCAATGACCGTTTGAATTCATCTGGTTCCCGTAAATCCGGGTTACCGGGGCTGTGAATCGGTACGGAGGCACTATTTGGAAACTTTTATTAAATTTGCGGAAATGGAAGACAAAATCTATTGTATTATTCCTAGAAACTATTTTAATTCCATTGCGGCCTACATACCGATATGTTCCTGCAACGGCCATTCTGTAACAGGTTCCCGTGGGGCCTAGAGTGGCCATGAACATATTTCAAAAGCAACCCTGGCAATATGGGTATCAAAATTCATGAAATTTCACAAGTAGGATATTTCTCAACGTTTTGTGGCAATCTGATGAAATGGGAAATTTAGCGGCAAATGCGGATTTCTTTATCAAAACAGCCATTTACAGTGAAGATATCTATAGTTTGGATTTGTTTGTGCCGGATTCCCATAATACTAATGCCACTGGATTTCTTTATCATGGAAGATCCGGCATTAATGAATACACGTCAAATATTCCAAGTAACATTGCCAAAACCATCTAGCTTAATTAAGTTTTATTAAAGTCGTATGAACGCCATTGGTAATCAATTTGGTTTTATTATGGAATCAAGAGGTGCCAAAAGGTTTCATATATTTTTAAGGTTTATGAGAACCCACACAGCTACTTTACAACGATCTTGAAATCTTGTCTTCTAAAATTCCTTTTGCTTCTATCAAAGATTTTATTTTGACTTTATGAACTCGTAAAATTCTGTTTTGAAATTCCGTTTTAGGACTCATTCATATTATCTTATTATGGTCAGCCGAAAAACCATTTTGAAACCGTTTTGCCTCCAGTAAATTTATTAAACGGCAAATTAGCATTAAGGGAAGTCACCAAATGACCAAATGGTTTTAAAGTAGCCATTGCCAAGATAAATTTTCTGTTTGGAACAACTGTGGTTCTTTCAATCGCCATGTTGAAATAAAAGGAACCATTGAAATGTGGAAAAATAAATACACAAAATTTTAAATTTAATGCAATTGAACTTTAGATCGGAGACCCATTTCGGCATAATTTTAGTATAACCTGATTGAATTCGATTAATTTCCAGGAAATTCATGATTTATTTATCGAATATATTTGTTTCAATTTTGTTTTTGTTGATGTAACCTCGCATAATTTCTGAGGCGCATTAATTTTCAGCTTTTATCGTGCCAGTATTCACCACAAAATTAAATGCGCATATGATTTGGAACATGATACGCGATTATCAAACAAAATTTGTTTTGAATATTTTGCTATCAAACAAAATTTTCATCAACACCAGAACATTTTTCTTAGATATTATTTACTGTTCAATGAATCAGAAGAGCGGATAATCGAACAAAGCAGAACAGCAAAACCCAACCACGCTATCACAGTGAATTTTGAAAGCTGTGGCCATTTGGCCTTATACTGGTTTTGATGGCAACCAATAGGTTTTATGAAGGTTTTCAAGAGGTCATAGCATCTCTCACTAGAACATCTAAAAAATTTGTATGGTCTTATAAAGGTTTTAATAATTTGTTTTCTCAACCGTCTATAGAGTGGGCCACTGTTACACATTTCGGCCTTAAAGATGCATAGAGGAGGTGTTGGTGGACAAAACAGTTTTGAATGTAGTTTTATCAACAAAGCCGGGATGTAGTTTTATCAACAAAATTGTTACCTGGGATGGGATTTGAGATACTTGGGTCCGAACTCAGATTGTGGGATAATGTGGTGAAATAACTCTCCGGTATCTTTAGAAAAATTGTTGGGTAGATAGTTGGTCACCCTTTGAAAACACTAAGCTTACGGTAGGGCACCAGGTGGTCCTCCACAAGATCCAAAAAAACCGTAAAAGTGGTCATTTAATGGAAATGATCCTAGAGCTCTGGTCTCTCCTAGACTACTGCAGGAACTGGCGGAACCTTCGTTTGAAGAAAGCCTCATTAAAATTTCATGCTCAAACTCGGTTAAACTCTTTGATGGTATTGAACAAGACCGTTTTGTTTCGGTTCGGTTCGGACAAAGAAGGCTGGCACAGAAGGTAACTTAACAAAACTTAGTTTATTTATCTTCTCGATTGTAAGTATGGACTGTAAGTAAGTAAATTATTTTTTTGTTTAAAGGACTTCAACCTCTTGGTCATTCGTCCCAAAAGTAAGTAAGTAAATGAGCTTAGGCGGTCTATATTTATAGCAGAAATCTTCGTCTTCCGGAAACACATTGGTCGTGATTCAATTGGGCGCCAACCAATCAACGCGTTCGTTGCATCGGTGCCGTTGAATATGCTTTGCTAGCGTTGAAGAAAAAAAATGACGAACGCAATCGGTTTGCTGCTTATCGGTTGATTGGAAGGCACTTCGGGTGCTGCACCACACACAAACAGTCTTGCACATATAGTAGTTGAATACGAAAAGTCGAAGAAGGGGAAACGAGCAAGAGTCCGTTTTCAAACAAAATGTATCGGGTTTTATGGGCCACTTTGCAACGAGAAAATGTTGTCGGGATAGGGTTTGTGCATTAATTGAATCATAACTCTATTTTCGCACTGGTAGTGGCGAACAGCTCTGTGGTTTTTTTTCGAAACCACTTGTTTATGTCTCATTAGAATGCATTCAATGTTATGACCGGATTTTGGTCCTAAGTGCCAGTGAGATGGCCCTCTGGAAGATTCGAAACAACTGTAAAAGTGGTTATCCAATGAAAATGATCCTAGAGCTCCACGGTTTTTCCGAAAACAATTGTTGCTGACTCATTACTATGAATTCCGAAAGATCCGGAACAACCGTAAAGGTGGCCATTTCTTGAAAATGGTTCTAGAGAAAAGCAGCTTCTTTTAAACCACTTGTTGATCAATCATAAGCATGAATTAAATGTCATGAGCAGATTATGGTCACGTGGTCTCTCCAGAAGATCTGGAGCAACCGTAAATGGAAACCTGGTAGGCCCATAGGACCATCATCCGGTCATAACATCGAATTCATGCTAATGAGTCATCAACATGAGTTTCAGAATAAGAACCGTGGAGCTCTAGGACCATTTTCATGATATAGCTACTGTTACGGTAATTCCAGTTCTTCCGGAAGGGCAGCTGAGTTCCTACCGAGAGTTAAATGTTGTCAAAAGGTGGGCAACTACTTGTTCTACAATTCTGCATAAGATATCCAGAAGTTATTGTAGTACGTATAATGGTGTTTAGTGAAAAAAAAAAGAAACCCTATTTCCGCGGGCACATATTGAACCCTTGGGGGTAGTAATTATAATGAAAAAGGTCAGTTGTAAATCAAAGTGTGCATATAAATAAAAGCGTAGCTGCACATAAATCAAAACACTAATTTGATCCGGAAAACGATCGCCGAAAGCCAATCTTCGGAAACCGGTGTCAGAGTAAACTGATCCCGAATGAACGAGAGGTTTTCATGAAGAGAGCGAGAATGAGAGAACGGACTATGGTATTGCATAATCGCATTGGACTATGTTATAGCAAAAGAAGGGAAAATCTGTCCACGAATCACGATGTGTGTCTCCTTCGGATGGGACAGAAAAGCTTGAGAATGAAGAATGAGAGAGAGAGAGAGAGAGAGAGAGAGAAGCTCAAACAAAAAGGAACTCTTGAAAGAGAGCTTAAGATCGGAAGAAGAAGGGGAACGACGGGGGTTACTCGACTTCGCTTCGAATCGAGGTGAATCATTCTGTTGGTTTCTTTTAAGACTCTAAGTACTGTTTTTGAGAACGATGGCCACTAAAGGAAAGGCGAAGGGATCAATGCTGCAGGAGCGGCACGACAGTCAGGTCAGTCAAATCAGCTTTGGATACCATTCGGAAAACCGATGACGAAACCTGGAATTCCACCACCTTCGAAGTAGAAGCGTTAGTCAATTCTTGACCGCTGACATACATCCCTCTTGAGTCAGCGGATCAAGAACCGTTGACTTCGAACTACTTTTTTGGTAGACAACTCAATTGGAAACGAAATTCAACCATCAAACGGCACTCCTAAGAAGCTGGAAACTAGCCCAGTTTATAACCAACTAGTGTCGGAAGAGGTGGATAAGGGAGGACCTACCGGTACTTAGTGATGTGAGGTCGTCAAGGAGCTAGAAGTGGGTGATCTTGTAGTTGTAGTGAACGGAGTTGGTCGAAACCTTCTGATTTGTTGATGAGTTGAAAAGGTCATCGCAGAACGTGATGTAAGAGTTTGCTGAACTTTGGTAAAAAACAACGAAAAGAGATCTACGGCAACCTGACGTAAGGTTTGCCGTGTTGGGCGTCGTACACTTTACAATCCCTGGATTCTCCAAGATTTCCAGAAGGTTTTCGAATGGATTTATGTGACAAAACCACCCATTGTTTCAGCGATGCTGTTAATAAAGGGTGTTCTGATCAAAATTTAAACAAACAGTAATGTGTGTGAGTCGATTAAAGTTTTTAGTATAAAATCAAATTCTTTTTCTTTTTCAACTTCAGTAAATACAGAATACAGGAGAAATATTCAACTAAGCTTCCTTTTTTCCGAATGCGAATTACCTTTGGTTAAACACCTGCCATAAGATTGGATACAGTCTCCTTGTCCACTTTATTCGCCGCAGAACGCCAGTTTGCCTTAATCTGTTTCTCGCTCACAACAGCTTATTGAGTCTTCTTAAGGTTCCGCTTGACGATGGCCCAATATTGTTCAATTGGGCGGAGCTCTGGCGTGTATCTCTTCCTTCGACGACATTTTGATGACTTAAGTGCTAATCTCAAATTCAAAATAAAGGCATGATGCTACACGCACACATCTTCAAATGAGGGGTGTGCAAAATTTTTTAATGCACGATGAAAGGAAATGCGTCAAGTTTAAGTTGACCAAATTTTGATCGAAACACCCTTTATATAGGGGTAGACAAAATAACTAGGATAGATCAAATATATGGTCAGCTTTGGAGTGCTCTTACTTCACGAAATATTGACCGATTTTAACGTACTTCAAAGCATCCGACGGGGAATTTTTTAAATTGCAGTAACATGAATGGTCATGGTTTCCGGATACCGGAGATATTCCGGGTTTTCAGAGGATACGTTTCACATGTCGACTTTTTGGTGAAGCTTTGAAGAGGATGCTGTTTAGAAATATTTTTTACAAGTAAAATCGCAAAAAGCAGTAATATTTTCCAAGTAAATGATATTTTTTTTTTTTTTTTTTTTTTAAATCGTTTATTTGTATAGGCTCAATCGAATCAACTTTACAGAGCCAAGTTTTCATATTTGTATACATCATGTATCTTAAATCTAATGTTAAGGGAATAGAGCCGATTACTCGCGGCCGTCTCGAGGTTAATAGGAATAACAATTTAACGGATAGGGAGATGGGTGGGAATTTAAAGTATGGTTTACATAACACATTTATTTAATATTCTAAATTGTCAAAAAACTTAAAACTATACAACTTTTTGGTTTTCTTTTATTTGAACATTTTTTGAAAGAGAAAGAAAAACACAAACACAGAAAAAAAAACTTATACTAAACATACATGTTAAACTAACTACAATCTAAGGCTTATGTTAGTCAAAAACACATAAATGAGTTTCATAAACTCCAGATCACGTAGAGCCAAAATATCTCGAACCGGTACATTGGGTTGTCTACCTCGAGCCCGAAGGGAATCATAAAGCTCAGATCTGACTCCACGATGCTCAGCACATGACCAAATAATGTGATCTGCGTCCTGATAACCTTGTCCACACTCACAGAGATTGCTGTCGCTCAGCCCAACCCGGTATAAATGAGCGTTCAAAGAATAATGATTGGACATAAGTCGAGACATCACACGAATGAAGTCTCGACCCACATCCATACCCCAAAACCAAGATTTCTTCGACACCTTTGGGATTATAGAATGTTGCCATCGCCCCAAATCTCCTTTACTCCATTTATACTGCCAGCTGACGAGTGACTGTTGACGAAAAATTGGAAAAAATTCGTTGAAGGCGATTTGTCGATCACAAATATCGCCTTCCATAGCGCCCACCTTTTGCAAGCGAGTCCGCTTTCTCATTGCCCGGAATTGAACAATGAGATGGGACCCATACAAAGGTGATGATAAAATAACGCGAAGATAAAGCACTTAGAAGCTCCTGTATTTTCATGAGAAAATACGAGGAGTGCTTTACCGGCTCAATGAGCGAATAGCCTCTATAGAACTGAGACTATCCGTGAAAATGAAGTACTGATCCGGTGTTAATAAGGCAACAATTTCTAGCGTAAAATGTATTGCCGCTAATTCAGCGACATATACGGAACAAGGAGCTTGAAGTTTACGGTTGGCGCTATAAATTTCATTAAATATACCAAAGCCTGCTGACTCTCTATCAAAGATCCGTCAGTGAAGAACGATTTAGTGGAATCAACTTGGCCAAACTTTGCAGCAAATATCACCGGAGCAATCATAGGACGATGATGTTTGGGATTCCATGAAGCTCCTGCTTCATGGATAAATCAAATGAACCGAATTGTCGAAATCGGAGAAGCAAACACGATTGGAAATGTTCGGCGAAGGGCTGACATCCTGTGTTATGTACAAATGGTACAAGGTCATGAAGCGGGTTTGAGGATTCAACTCAAGGAGCTTCTCAAAATGTTCGATTACCTGAGGGTTCATAACTTCACACCTGGTGAGGAGCCGGAGAGATAATTCTGTAAACCGATCCGAGAGTGGCAACATGCCAGCCAGCACTTCAAGACTCATGGTGTGAGTCGAGTGCATGCAACCTAACGCGATACGAAGACACCGATACTGAATACGTTCCAGTTTAATGAAGTGCGACCGAGCCGCTGACTGAAAACAAAAACTACCGTATTCCATAACCGACAAAATCGTTGTCCGGTACAACGTTAGAAGATCTTGTGGATGAGCTCCCCACCAGGTCCCGGTAATTGTGCAGAGAAAGTTGATCCTTGGCTGGCACTTTCGCTTCACATACTTAATATGGGATCTCCTGGTGAACTTTGAGTCGAACCAGACCCCAAGATATTTAAAGAACATAGAATGAGTTATCGGCTTACCCCAAATTTGAAGCTTCGGTTGTGCTGGGTTATGCTTCCTAGAAAAACTACCAACTCAGTTTTCTCCGTAGAGAATTCGATACCTAGCTCTAGAGCCCAAGTAGACAAATTGTCTAAGGTATCCTGTAAGGGTCCTTGCAGATCGACCCCATTGGGTCCCGTGACAGACACTACGCCGTCATCTGCAAGTTGTCTCAACGTACAATTGTCACTTAGACAACCGTCAATGTCTTTGACATAAAAATTATACAAAAGGGGGCTTAAACATGATCCCTGGGGGAGACCCATGTAGCTAATTCGGGAAGCTGTAGAGGTTCCATGAGAGAAGCTCATTTGTTTCTCTGACAGCAAATTGTACAAAAAATTATTCATTAATGGTGAAAAGCCACAAGCGTGGAGTTTATCTGAAAGAACTTCAACAGATACTGAATCAAAAGCCCCCTTTATGTCCAAGAATACAGAAGCCATTTGCTCTTTTTTAGCAAAAGCTAACTGAATATCTGTGGAAAGCAACGCGAGACAGTCGTTCGTTCCCTTACCCCTACGGAAACCATATTGAGTATCTGAAAGCAGGTTATTCGTCTCAACCCATTTGTCCAGACGGAAAAGGATCATTTTCTCCAACAACTTTCGAATACAGGATAACATCGCGATGGGTCGATAGGAGTTGTGGTCGGACGCGGGTTTACCAGGTTTTTGAATGGCAATAACTCTCACCCGTCTCCAATCATCCGGTACAATGTTTAGTTCCAGAAACTGATTAAACAAGTTCAACATGCGCCTCTTCGCGACGTCTGGGAGGTTCTTAAGCAAGTTGAACTTGATCCTATCAGCCCCTGGAGCCGTATTGCCACACGAAAGGAGTGCGAGAGAGAACTCTACCATTGAAAAGGGTTGGCTAATCTCATCAATCGAATTCGAGGTTTCGCGAGGAATCATCCGTGCCGGCACAGAATCTGGACAAACTTTTCGCGCGAACTTGAGGATCCATTGGTCCGAGTACTCTTCGCTCTCGTTGTTCGTAGTTCGGTTACGCAACCTTCGCGCCGTGTTCCAAAGAGTACTCATCGACGTTTCGCGCGATAGCCCGTTCACGAATGTTCGCCAGTAACCGCGTTTCTTGGCCTTGATGAGGCTCTTAAGTTCACGTTCGAGAGCCGTGTATACTTCGAAGTGCTCAGGTGTTCCACGTCTACGGAAAACTTTAAACGCGTCGGACTTTTTACGGTAAACCTCGGTGCATTGCTGATCCCACCATGGAGAAGGAGGTTTCCTGCGAAATGACGTTCCTGGAACTGGTCGAGTTTGAGCTTGAAGCGCGCTGTCTAAGATCAGGTTGGAGAGGAAGTTATACTCTTCCAGCGGTGAAAGCCTTTCTACCGTCGTTACGGCTTCATCTACTGCTGTCCTAAACTTTGTCCAATCGATGTGACGGGTAAGATCATACGTGACGTTGACAGACTTCGACGGATTGAACCCGGTGGCAACCGAAACTTGTATGGGCAAGTGATCACTACCGTGGGGATCTTGAATCACATTCCATGTGCAATCCAACGATAATGAATTCGAACAAAGGTGTGAGGTCTAATCTACTGCCAACTGAGGATGTACCAGCCAAACGTGTTACTTCTCCATTGTTAAGTACTGTCATATTGAAGTTGTCACAGAGGTCATATATCAAAGAAGACCGGTTGTCATCGTACAGTTCTCCCCAGCCTGTACCGTGAGAGTTAAAATCTCCCATGATCAACCGCGGAGCAGGAAGAACCGAACAAACATCTGAGAGTTGTTTTCGGTTAATGGAGGCTTTTGGAGGAATATAAACGGAAGCAATGCAAAGGCTTTTATTTTTAATAACAGCCTGACATGCGACAACTTCAATACCTGAAATAGGAGGAAAATTCACTCTATAGAAGGAGTAGCACTTTTTGATCCCCAAAAGTACTCCTCCTCCACGTGAATCCTCACGATCAAGACGAATAATATTGAAATCATGAATCGGAAGATAGATTTCGGAAGAGAGCCATGTTTCACAAAGAGCGAATGCATCACAACCGGTATAGTGAGCTAAAAATTTGAATGATTCCAATTTGGGAATCAAACTTCGACAATTCCACTGTAGAACAGTGATCAAATCCCCGACCTCATTTGGAAAATTATCCATCGAAGGAAATGATAGCTGCAAGGATGGGCCACTTAATTGTCAATTGCTTCAAAAAGGTCTTCACTGTGGGAAGCATTGCCATAACAATGCTTTTGAGAGGGTCAGAAATTTCGAGGTACTTGAAGATACCTTCAACAATATCATCAAATGAGAACAGTCCAGATGGAGAAGGAACTTCTGTTCTTAAAATCGGGGCGCTAGGGGTTTTGGATGTCCCCGGAAGAGATGGAAACTCCTGGGTGTAGTTAGTACTACGGAAACCAGGAGGACTAGGATTTTCCTTTTTTCCACCTTTCCTTGAATTGGGCAAACTGGTTTTGGGCTCCGGCTCAGTAACTTTCCGTTGGCGAACGCGTCTTCGCTTCCTTGAAGCACCTTCCGGAAAACTGACTGATGTTCCCTCTTCAACCAAGTCAAAGTCAGACTCGTCATCTGACAGAGGAGCAAAGGGATTCGTATTGGCATTGGGTGATGGTGAGGCTTTTTTCACCATTTCGGCGAAAGATTGCCTAGAACGCTGTTTAAGTGATCGTTCTAATTTTTCCCCGCGTTGCTTGTACGCCGGGCACGACGAGAGAGCATGAGGAGGAGTACCTTACAGAAAGCGCATTTTGGTGTACTGTCTGCGCAGGCGCCATCCTCATGTTTCTCCTCGCAATTTGAGCAGCGTGCCTTATTGCCGCAGTGGGAGGTCGTATGTCCCATCTGCTGGCATTTTTGGCAGATCATTACCCGTGGTACAAACAAACGCACAGGTAGTCTGAAGTTTTCCAACTCGACGTATTGAGGGAGGGCTGAACCAGAAAAGGTCACGCGAAACGAATCTGACGGAGTGAACTTCTTTTCACCCTTAGTGATCGATACTGTGCCTAATTTTCTCACATCCAGTATCTTCACTGGAGAAAGCAGGGGTTCTTGAATCGACCAACCCCCTGCTTCATCAGGATCTCAGGGGTCAAAGTCGCTTCGGTGACCACACCTTCTATCTCAATACCTCGAGCTGGGATGTACACTCTATACTCGAGTGTAAAGAATTGAGAGACAGCAATCTCGTTCGCCTGTTTCAGGTTCGACACAACGACCCGAAGTTTATTGGGCCTGATCTTAATGATTTCAGTCACGGCCGAGAATCGTTTCGTCAGATCATTACTGATCTGGTAAACATTTAAAGGTTTCGTTTTGGGCTGAAAGTATACAACCCATGGACCAGCTGAATCATCTGGATAGGCCTGTGACCGGGTGACGTTTTGAGACACCTCATTATTTGACGGCATGGATGAATCATCTTCCGACAAATCATCCATGTCGCACCCGTGGGAGCTTATTATGCTCAACCACTGAGGCACTTACAAAAGCACACTACAATACAATTCAATACAATAAACAAGCTTAACACAAACGAAAACACAAAATGACAATACAATCTATTCAGGGGAGAAGGAGAAAAACAAAACACTTATCTTATATGTAGATATTATTGAGCTGCTGCTGCTACTGCTGCTGGGTGGCGAACGTGCGTGGTCGCCTTTACCGGGGAGGAGTGAAGCGCGACGAGTGTGATGAGGCGAACCGTTACTGCCGATGAAATGAAACGGATAGCCTCTATCACAAGATGAACTGCTGGTGTGTGTGATCCACAGAGATGCGGCAAAATGGCTGGTCACTTGATTGCAGCAAATTAAAATTGATCACCACTGCTCTAACTTCTGGCTTTCCACTTCAGAAAAAATAAACTCGATGACAACTGCGGCCAAAATAAAGTCGAGGAGAAAAAAACTGAACTTCGAGCTAATACACCTTGAGAAACCATTAACACAACGGAGCACGGAAGAAACGAACTGTACCGT
Organism: Aedes japonicus; assembly: GCA_034211315.2. Classification (NCBI taxonomy): domain Eukaryota; kingdom Metazoa; phylum Arthropoda; class Insecta; order Diptera; family Culicidae; genus Aedes; species Aedes japonicus. The sequence goes on along the minus strand of JASCZW010000431.1, from coordinate 73,291 downwards.
TTGCTTGTTAACTAGGGAATGAAGTAAATGATATGTTGAACTAAAAGTAAATGATATGTTGAACTAAAAAAACGGCCTTAAAATGGCCGAGATATGTCCATTTTTCGGAACAGGTTCCTCTGAAAGGTTCTGGATGCGGCCAGGTCTTTCTTTCATCCAAAATATGCCGAACGACACCTCGTTCTTCTTCTTTTTTCAAAGCTTTCCTCAAGCTTAAAGTGGACATTTGGACACATTGGCCACTCCTGGGGCCACCGGAATGTTCCTGGAGGAACCAGTAGCAGGGGCCACCTACATTAACGACGCCAAAATAGGCCGTGCGACAGCTCTATCGTCATGATTTTTCATTAATAATGTTTTGGCATACTAGAAAAGACCATTGGCCACATTGTCCGCTCCCGGATCCACCGGAATGATCCCGAGGGAACTTGTAGTAGACCAGTTACATGTTGACGCCAAACCATACCGTGCGCAACCTCTTCTTGTTGGTTTTTCATCACGAAGTATTTAACGATTTGACACAGTAGGGGGAGATCCCTTAGCGCCGGCCATCCGTTAATACCGGACATCTAAGATTTTCGTGGTGTCAACGGTATATTTGACATGTCTCGTCATGTGTGGTTTTTTTTTTTAATTTTTAATCTGCAACCAGACACCTGAAGAACTCAGGATGTAGGGAGGAGGGTGCCAACTCCTCGAACCACTAAAAACTCAACCGTGCCTTAAGCCCTGGACCTTCCCCGGAACCACTTTACGGTATTACTTCGGGGAGGGGGCTATTGCGCTTGTCAAGCACCCACTATGTCTAAATAATTGGGGCTTTAGTGGTTAGGTGGTCCCTGCGACCTGCCTTTGGTCGTTTCGTCGTTTTTGTCGGAGATCGAGGATGATCTGGAGAGGCTGTCGAGTGACAGCCATGGACCGAATAGAATGGAGACAACTTCTGTGTACAGCATAGGCCACGCCGGCCTTATTCTGATTGGTGGTGGTGGCTCGAGGACGATCTGGAAAGCAGCTACGCAAACCGCGTCCCAGATATTCCGGTCCTACACATCCTCTAGACCAAATTATCCGAAGTCGTGTTGTAACCGCTTACGGCAATCATGCCGGAGCTCGTGCCGTACACATGTTTCGCAGTTTCCAGAAACTCCCACGCACATGCTGCACGCGTATGACTGTGCATGCCCATATTGGTGCAGGTATTATCTTAAACAGCCCTGGTCAGACAATATTTGCGTTTAGTGGAAGTTCACTTCACCGTGTCGCCTACCGACCCATCCAGTTAATTCCGAGATTAGTTGGTGGGTCCACCGACCATTAGTGGAGTTGTTCCATTCCCTTTACCACTTAACCATAAATTCGGCTCTAGTGGTCTTCCGAATACCTCTTGTTCCACGTTGTCCGAAGCACTCTACGTTCTCATTTAAGACAATACATATTGGCATCATCCCCACTGGGACGCAGACCACGTCGTGTGATACCGTCCGGTATGCATAAACCACTCTTAGGCACATAAGCCTGTGCGTACTCTCTAGATTACTAACGTAGCTCTTGGTACTTAAGGTGGTGATCTATGCCGGCCCGCCGTACCTAAGAATAGACAGGGCGACATTGGCCAGGAGTTTACGCTTACTCCCTTGCGCCGCCGAGCTATTCGACATCATGCAGGATAATGCCGATTTAGCCATAGACGCTTTCTTGCAGGCGTAATCGACGTGACTGACAAATGGCAGCTTATCGTCGATCATGACCACAAGATACTTCTAAGACCTTTTCGATTCGATTGTGCAGTTACCTGCTCTGACCGTTGCATGTTCCTCCGATTTCCGATTATTCACCACCGTGACCTCAGTCTCTTAGTCTTAGTCTCTTCGGTGGACTAGCTACAATTGCCTGGAACTCGTCCAGCTCTTCACAATGCCGATGGAGTGCGAGGCCTTTAACTCGACCTCTTCGATGGACTCACCACAGATCTACAGGGTGATGTCGTCCGCGAACCCGACTATCTTCACACCGTTCGAGAACTCCAGCCGTAGAACCTCATTGTACATCGTGTTCCAAAGCATCGGACCCAGGATCGTTCTTTGTGGGACGCCTGCGGTGATCTGGACACGTTTCTAGCCTGCCAGTTTCTAGTATACCAGTACGCGATTCTGGAAGTAACTTCCAAGAATCTTGTACACAGGAACCCGAAGCCAGAGTCCCCCGATCACCTGCAGCAGCTCTGGCGAACGCTCGGTTGAAGCCGCCGATCCTCTGGTTTTGGCCATTACTACCCGGTAGGCGTCACCCCACTGATTCATATTGGCCTTCTGACACAGATCCTCGAACCAGGCTTGCTTGCTGGCCTTTTCTCCCTCTTTAGTGCGGCCTTCGTGGCGACTAGCGCCCCTCTACGCTCGATTCTCTCGGCCGCTCTCTTTGCACCCTCCGTCTTGCGTGGAGGCATGTTCTCCGTCCACCAATACACCGGCGATCATTCATTCCTCGGTTTGACTTCCCTTGGCATGGTTGCATCGCAGGCTCGTGTAAGTGTCATAACGAGTCGTTCGCCGCAAGGTTCCTGGGTTTCGCGTAAGTTTTGTTCCCCCTCATGCGCCTCTTTAAAAGTCTCTACATCAAAGTAGGATGTCCTCCATCTGCGGGCAAATGGAGTGGATGTTCCTCCTTCCGCACGTTGCCTTGTTTTGTGGACGATACAATAACGAACCGCCAAGTGGTCACTATGAGTGTAGTTATTATTCACCTTCCAATTGCTAAGCAACTCAGGACTGCTAAATGTTATAGCGATGATCCATTCCGCTCCGTTTCTGTGGTAGGTACTCTTGGTACCCCCGTTGGCTAAGTCCACATTGATCCTAGCCAAGGCCTCCAGAATAATCTGCCCCCTGGGGTTGGTGAGGCAGCTCCCCCACTCGAGCGCCCAAGCGTTGGAGTCCCCCGCTACTACCAACGGATTCAGGCCAGTTAGCTCAGTGGTCATCCGATCGAGCTTGTTAGAAAACTGTTCTATCGACCATCTTGGCGGTGCGTAGGAGCTGCAGAAGAACACTCCATTCACTTTTACAACCGCGAAGCCTTCGTTTATGGTAGACACAACCTCCCGAACCGGGTACTTGCCCGTCTTCCATATAAACCTGTCCTAAATGCAGTTTCCGTTGCCGGCTGGGATGCGGTATGGGTTGGAAATTATGGCGATATCCGATGGCAACTCGCTAACTGTTTGACACAGCAGTTGCTGGGTGGCCTCACAATGGTTCAGGTTTAGTTGGGTTATCTGCATTACGGTTGGCTCGTTGGTATATCCTTAGCGGCCGGGCATGGCTCCACGAGTTACACGAACACAAAAGACTGCCAGCTAAAGCACTCTTCACTACTTACAGGCCATCTACACCATGAGGAATTGAAATTTCTGTATTCGCCAAACGATTTCATAGAATATGGTACATCTGCACACGTACTACATAATTTTCGTTGATAAACTTTAAACATTTTGGTCGGTTTCTGGGATATTCCAGATTATCCAAAATGTACTTGGGGCTTCAGAATTCCAGATTACGGCTCGTATTTAAAATTATTGATTGAACCTATGAAATGGTTTACAGTTATTTGTTTATTTGGTGATGTTCTGGGTAATCCAAACTGTCTTTGACTTCATAACTTAAGATCTACAGTAGTAACTATAGCTCTTTGGGCTATTCAAAGCTACGCTGCGTATTCAACCATATTCAGTGAATATTGTCGAACGTTAAAAAAACGTGATAAGTTAAATGGGATGATCTAGGTCATCCAAACTATCTTTGAGTTCAGAACAGTATGCAAAAGGACAACATGTATTTTACAATGTTCAATTAATAGTGTGGAAGATGGAAATACATAATGAGACAGTCTTGGGATATTTTAGGTTATCTAAACTGTCCTCAAGTTCCAAAACTAAAACGAACGGAAATGTGGTATCCCAGATATTGCAGATTAATTGATGCAACATTTGACCGGATAGCTCTGCGGTCAGCTTTGAGCATCTCTGCTGATATGCAATCGGCCCCAGGAGCCTTATTGGGTTTCATGCTTCGGATAGCTGCTTTGATCTCCTACAATGATGGGGCCTCGGAGTTGACGCAAATGATGCGCCGAATCTGTGGTCGATCATCCTGAGATGGTTGGTTGGCAACGTCGTAACTTGCAGAAGTTGTTCAAAGTGCGCAAACCAACGTTTCCCACTGATCAGTAGGGTCGGTAAGCAATTGACCCAAGTACACCGAGTATGGCAGGAGAAAATGTGTGTATATTGGTAGCAAACTGTTCAACGAGCTGCCACTGAGATATAAAAATGTTGTTGGTCCATACATGTGTCCATGCCTTTTGTCAGCTTTACAACCTTTACAACACTCCATCATCGCTTTAGGATCTCTGAAACGATGAGCTGTCAAGCATGCTAAGGATTCTGGACTTCGGTCTGTCCAAAGCGAGCCTTCTGTCAGGTAAAACAGAGCTGTATATGTCTGGCCAGAAGCCACCAATGGTACTGCGCCTTCAAGATCTACAAACCTTCCTGCTTTGCAACCTTTACCACACTCCGTCATCGCTTCGTGGATTTAGGAACGCCAAGCTGTTCATCAGCTCCCGCCAGCCGTATCAGTGGTTCTGGACTACGGTCTGGAGGAAGCCAGCTCTCTGTCATCTCTGCAGCCCTCACAACACTCTGTCATCACTATGTGCTTTTCCGAAACGACAAGCTGTTAAAACTGGTCAAAACCAGCCTTCTGTTAAGTAAGATGGAGCTGTATATGTCTAGCCGAAGCCACCTATAATCTGACGTTCTACAAACCTTCCAGCTTTGCAACCTTTACCACACTCGGCTATCGCTAAGTGGATACCAAAAATGACGAGCTGCCCATCAGATCTCTGGCAGCCATACCAAGAATGCCGGACATCGGTCTGACGAACAGTGGAAGTGCACTCTGTTGTATCCAATGAGGCTTTATTGAAGCTTCACTCCTACGGGTTTTCCTTCTGATAAAAAAATTAAAAAAGACATCAACCAAGTCAACGATACTTATTTAAATGTCTGCACAACTAAATCTCAAAAGGTAGCCGAAGCCACCCCATCGCACGGTGCTCCTTCCTATCTATCACTGCTTCTCGACCAAACCGGGAGACGGTGACGAAAGATGCGATCATCCAATCTGCCGATGTTACTCAGCTCTGATGTAGCTACCTTCCACCCAACTTCCCAGGAAGCTTTATAGAGATCTGAGCGCTTTGAAGCATCGCCCAGCTTCAAAGCATTCGGCTTCATAAAGCTACCGGGATGCAATCAGGAAGAAACGAGTGTGTGTGTGTGTTTGTGAGAGTTGAGAAGTTTCCCCCTTCTTCCCGCATTTGCCCATCCCGATGAGATTGAAAACTATCAATCCGGAAGAACGAGGTGCCGTTTTTGCTTTCACCAGTCAGTGATTGCATTCAGAGATACTTCAACTCGAGTTGCAGTGTCTGTTTTTGCTCTAATTAGTGATTGATTAGATGTTGATTGCAAATTAAGTTTCAGAACTTCTAACAAGTGAAGATTAGTTTTAGGATTTTCCGCGCGGCAAAAAGCGTCTCGCACCTCATTAACTTCGGGGCAGAGAAGTCCGAGAGAAGTACCTAAGTGACATCTCAATTAGGGCGAAGTGCGTTCTACGTTACACTTGGTGAACTTCTGACCGGCGGCGGGCCATCCGAGCCATGTCCGGTCGCTAAGAGAATTAACGCTCTTGAGATTTCGCTTCCAATGAGAGGGGGGAGGGTTGGGGAGAGCCCAGACAGTGACAAGATTAGCATAATATTATTAGGGCACATTTTGAGACGAGTACACAGTTCTTTTTTTAATGTAGTTGTTTCGGCTGCCTCGGAGGACAAGAAGTTGGCATTAAACCGGTGGATGCAATGAAATTAGTGACGGATGGGATACCCTGGTCGAGGACACAATCTATTAGAAAGCCAACGGGGAGTGCGCTCGAGGCATATTCGGGATGGGTGTGGATGAACTTTTTAAATTTGTATGATTTATGTTCCATAACTTAACTGAGAGTAATGGATAATTAAACAAGATTGTTTGCATAATTCTAAAGTCAAATAGGGAAGCGTTTCTCAATCAATGGGACACATTGCAGGTGGCAGACGTACTTTTGCATATAAGATCCATAAAATTAATTAATACAGCCTACTGTGAAGTTAAGTTTTCAAACTTATTTTAATTTTCTACGGTATTTTGATGTTGAAGCTATTTGTAAATATATGTAATGGATATCACCATCATTAAGTAACTGTTATTAAAAATTATTCCAATTTCAAGAAAATGTCACCAATTCAAAAATTTCACAGGCAAAGAGTAACTCTCACAAGCTCGTTCCGGGCGACCTTTACTGCTCTGCCGCACTTCATCGAGCTGGGAAAACTTCGGCTACATGTGTGGTTGTTTGTACCTCGGATAATGATCTGCCAAAACTAAAAGCAGATGAGACAAAGGCACACCAAAATGTGCTTTCTGCTAGGGAACTCCTCCTCATGATCTCTCAAACAACTCGGGAAAAATTGGAACGTTTTCTGGAACAACGTTCAAGGCAGTTATTCGTTGAAACGGTTAAGAATGCCTCGCCTTCATCCATAAATACAAATCCTTTAGCTCCTTTGTCAGATTACGATTCTGATTCTGACTTGGCTGAGGAGGAAACATTATTCAGCTCTCCGGAAGGCACTTCACGGAAACGAAGACGCCTCCGGAAACAGGAAGTTGCTGAACAGCAGCCTCAAATCAGCTTGCCCAATTCAAGGAGTGTTGAGAAAAAGGAAAAACTGAATCCTCCTGGTTTTCGTACAACTAACTACACATTTACTCCCGGGGACATCCAAAAGCCCTGTTGCGCGATTTAAAGAACAGAAGTTCCATCTTTGGGTTTTTCTCATTCGATGATATTGTAAAAGGTATAAAAAAGTACACACTCATATGTTACATTTTCTTCGAAAGATTATATTTTAATCTTTATAGTAACAACAATGATTCCTTTTGACGAAAAGGAGGCAATAGTGCGAAGAACTATAAAACGTGTATCGAAACATTTTAGAAGACTTATTGTTTCGGAGTAGTTCGAAATTCTTTTATTCTCTTATTTTCGCTTGGCAAGAAGAAAGTACACAGAGGAGAAGTATATCTAGGTAATCAAATTTAATCAAAACTGACTGGAACTCAGTACTTTGTATGGCCTTCTTTGGCACTGATGACCGCTTCCAGATGACGTGGCATACTTTCGACGAGATTTCTAAATAACGCTCGTCAATTGACTACCAGGTTTCCTGTAGAGCTTCAAAGAGCAGGTTTTTGTTGGTTTTGTTCATTTTTGAATCCAATATCGACCACAAATTCTTGATCGGATTCAATTCCGGTGTCTGAGGTGGCCATTCCAACACTTTGATACGTGATCCACGGAAAAAACGTTTGAGTTTTACGAGCCGTATGTTTTGGGTCGTCTTGTTGAAAGAGGAAGTCATGCTTGAGCCCCAAGCTTCAAATTTTCAGAGAGGATGTCGATATACTTGTTAACCGTCATAATTCCTTCATTACGGACCAATTCTCCAACTCCTGACCTAGCAAAGCACCCCCACACCGTACCCAAGTAACAATTTCAGTTCTATTCCAGCCGTGTAGCACTCCTTCCGGCTTTGTTGATGAAACTACATTCAAAACTGTATTGTCCACCAACACTCTCCTCTATGTATCTTTAAAGCCGAAATGTGTACAAAGTGGCCCGCTCTATAGACGGTTGTGAAAACAAATTAATAAAACCTTTCCAAGACCATAGGATTTTGAAAATGTTCTAGTGAAATATGTTATGACCACTTGAGAACCATCATAAAACCTATTTGCTGCCATCAAAGCCAACATAGGGCCAAATGTCCTCAGCTGTCAAACTTCACTTTGATATCGTGGTTGGTTTTTGTTGTTCGGCTTTGTTCGATTATCTGCTCTTCTATTTCATTTAACAGTAAATAATATCTAAGAAAAAGAACTAGTGTTGCGGGAAAGTTTTGATAGCATAATATCCAAAACAAGTTGAGTTTTTTTATAGCGTATCATGCTCCAAATCATATGCGCATTTCATGTTATGGTGAATATTGGCACGATAAGAGCCGAAAATTAATGCGCCTCAGAAGTTGAAAAAATTGAAAGAAATATATTCTATAAATTTATCAAGAAATCTCTGAAAATTGATGGAATTCAATGAGGTTATCTTACGAATACCGAAGTTTGTCTCAGTTTGTCTACTGTTTAATTGTATTACATTTAAAATTTGGTGTATTTATTTTTCCGCATTTCAATTATTTCATATATTTCAATATGGCAACTGTAAGAAATCACAGTTTTGTCAAAAAGCCAATTTATCTTAGCAATGGCTACTATAAAACTATCTGGTCGCTTGGTAGCTTTCATCAATGCCAATTAGCCGGTAAATGCATTTACTGGAGGCAAAATGATTTTAAATGCTTTTTCTACTGACCATAATAAGATAATATGAATGAGTTGAAGCATATCAAAACAGCATTTTACGAGTTCATTAAGTCAAAATAAAACCTTTGATAGAGTCAGAGGAACTGTAGAAAACACAGGTTTAAGAACATTATAGAGAAGCTGTGAAGGTTCTTATAAACCTGACTTAAATTTGAAACCTATTGGCATCTCTTGCTGCCATAATAAAACCGAATTGATTTCTAGTGGCGTTCATAAAACTTTAATAAAACTAAAGCTTGATGGTTTTGGCAATGTTACTTGGGTAATGTTGCCACCACCGTGCTCTACTGTTTTTCTTACATTTTTGTCCAGAGGTTCCTCGGCTGGTTTGATCCATACCTCGGCCATTGTTTGGTACCAAACAGCTCGAATTTGCTTTCGTCTGTCCAAACAACCATTTTCCAGAAGGAAATGAGCTTATCCGCATACTTTTTCGCAAATTCACAATCGTTTGATTCTATTACGATTACTGATGTGAGGACGGCGTATGGCAAACTTGTTCTAAAGCCCTTCTTGTTCCAATTGCAGACGAACAGTTCTTGCGGATATATTTAGGGACAAACTTTCTCTGATCACATGGCTTGTAATTTCGGGTTACTTCTCGCTTCCCGTAGTATTCGAGCATCTTGTCTGACTGTTGTCAAACAATTTCTTCCTCGGACACCTTTATCACTCACATTTCCCGCTGTTGATATTTTTTCCAAAGCTTTATGAACCGCAGAAAAGCTGACTCCGAAATTTTTCACGATTTACCTATATAAGAAACCATTTTCACAATCTCTCACAATAAGTTATCGCACTTGCAACGATATTTTCAGGCTTGATGTACTTCAAACACCAAACTCGAAACTTTGTACATCTATGACGCAAACACGATAACAAACGTTTAACACTTGTAATAGTCACGTTCAGTATGAGTGGACAAGAGGAGAGTTTTTCGATACGATGTTGTCTGTAGTGATTAAAAATAATGTCACTGTGATGTGTACTTTATTTTTGCCAGTTTAATTTTTAAACATTTCCTATGTATATCTATCACAGGTAAATCAAGCACGCCGTACGCAAACGGACACATTCATTTGAAAACATATGGAATATCGATAATTTTCTTCAAACAAACTCATGTGCTATACTTTATCATAGTCAACATATAATCAATTTTCTAAAGGGTTTTACAGTGTGTACTTTTTTCTTGCCAGTACTGTATCTTCAAGTACCTTGAAATTTATGATTCTCTTGAAAGCATTGTTCTGACACTGTGAAGACTTTTTTAAACATTTGAGCTTGAAGTGGCCCCTCCTTGCAGCTATCATTTCCTTCAATGGTTAATGTTCCAAGTGAGATCGGGTATTTGATCACTGTTCTGCAGTAGAATTGTCGAAGTCTTCTTCCTAAATCGGAACCTTTCAAATGTTAAGTTCACAATACCAGTTGTGATGCATTCGCTCTTTTAGAATCATGGCTCTTGCCCAAAATCGATCATCCGTGTCATGATTTCAATATAATTCGTCATAATCGTTAGGATTCAAGTGGAGAAGGAGTACTTTTGGGGATCAAAGTGCTACTCCTTCTGTAGGGTGAATTTTACTCTAATCCCAGGTATTGGAATTGTCACATGTTAGGCTGTAATTAAAAACAAAAGCCTTTGCACTGCTTCTGTGTATGTACCTGTGAACCTCCATTAACCGTAATAACTCTCAGATATCTGTTCGGTCCTTCCTGCTCCGCGATTTGTTCATGGGAGAATTGTACGATGACAACCGGTCTTCCTTGATATATGACCTCTGTGACAACTTCAACATGACAGTTCCTAACAATGGAGAAGTAACACGTTTAGCTGGTACATCCTCAGTTGGCAGTAGATTAGACCTCACACTTTGTTCGAATTCATTATCGTTGGATTGTACATGGAAGTGATTCAAGATCCCCATGGTAGTAATCTTTTGCCTTTAAAATTTCGATTGCCGCCGGATTCGATCCGTAGGAATCCATCAACATCACGTATGATCTAACTCGTAATATTGATTGGACAAAGTTCAGGACAGCTTTAAATGAAGCCGTTATGACGGTAGAAGGTGTTCCACCGCTGGAGGAATATAATTTCCTGTTCAACCTGATCTTAGACAGCGCGCTTCAAGCTCAAGTAACTGCTATTCGATTTTTCAAATTGTTTTACATAGGATAAGTTTTATTTGGTTGATATTGAGCCACTCCGAGTAAAGATATCTATGAATTATTCAAGAACACAAGAGGAAGTGGGGTAAAACCAGCCATATCTTCCTTCACAGGGCTGTGCGGTAGTTGAAATAGCTTCTATTCGATTTTGCAGGAAATTTTACATTATCTTAGCACTACTTTGTTGATCTTGAGCCTCTCAATGCAAAAATATCTATAAATTATTCAATAATATAAGGGGAAGTGGGGTAAAATCAGTCATATCTTTGTTTAAAGAGCTGTGCGGTAAATGAAGTAACTTCTATTCAGTTTTTCAATAAAATTAGCATAGAATAATAGAATAAGCCTTATATGGTTGATCTTGAGCCACTCCAAGCAAAGATATCTATAAACTATTCAAGAATACAAGGGGAAGTGGGGTAAAACCAGCTATATTTTCGTTCACAGAGCCGTGCGGTAGCTGGAACAGCTTCTATTTGATTTTCCTAGAAATTTCACATGGGATTAGCACTACTTTGTGCATATTGAGCCTCTCCGTGCAAAGATGTCTATAAATTATTCAAGAATATAAGGAGGAAGTGGGTAAAATAAGCTCTATAACTCCACAACCATATCCGTGCGGTGATTGAAACTAGTTCCATTTCCCAGACAATTTCCAAGCGGAAATGACCTTGTTTACAAGCCGCGCTTACAAACAAAAGTTACCGATTTTCTTTAATTTTCATCAGTTCTTGCCCTCTGTGCAATGGGACACATTTTCTCCAGGTGGCAGATGTACTTTTGCATATATTTAACATCCATAAAAATTGTTAATCGTTCCATATGAAATGATCCATACAATTCAGCAACACAACCTACACACTGTGAAGTTAAGTTTTCAAACTCATTTTTATTTGCTACTGTATTTTAATGTAAAAGCTATTTGGAAGTATACGTAAAATCTATCACCATCATTGAGTAACTGTCATTCAAAATAATTCCGATTTCATGAAAATGTCATCAATTGAATAAAACCTACTCCCATAGACACGTTTCGGATGACCTTTTCTGGTACTGCTCTTCCGCACTTCATCGAGCTGGGTGAACTTAGGCTACCTGTGAAGTTGCTTGTACCTCGGATAATGATCTGCCAAAACTGAAAACAGATGGGACAAAGGGCCTCTCATTGCGGCAATAAGGCACGCTGCTCCACTAGTGGGGAGAAACATGAGGATGGCTCACCAAAATGTGATTTCTGTAAGACAGCTCCTCCTCATGGTCTCTCAAAACAACACGGGGAAAAATTGGAACGTTTTCTGATACAACGTTTTAAGGCGGTTATTCGTTGAAACGGTTAAAAAAGTCTCGCCATCATCAATAAATACAAATCCTTTAGCTCCTCTGTCAGATAACGATTTTGACTCTGACTTGGCTGAGGAGGTAACATTATTCAGCTCTCCGGAAGGCACTTTACGGAAGCGAAGACGCATCTGAAAACGGAAAGATGCTGAACAGAAGCCCCAAGTCAGCTTTCCCAATTCAAGAAGTGTTGAAAAAAAAGGAAAATCTGAATTCACCTAGTTTTCGTAGAACCAACTAAACACAGGATTTCCTATTACTCCCGGGGACATTACGCCCTGTTGCCCCGATTTTAGGAACAGAATCCCCCTCTTTCTCTGGGCTGTTCTCATTCGATGATATTGTGGAAGGTGTTTTCAAGTACTTTGAAATTTCTGATCCTCTTAAAAGCATCGTTTTGGCTGGCACTGTGATGACTTTTTTAAGCAATTGAGCATAAAATGGTCCCTCCTTGCAGCAATCATTTCCATAGATGGATAATATTCCAAGTGAGATCGGGTATTTGATCACTGTTCTGCAGTAGAATTGTCGAAGTCTACTTCCTAAATTGGAATCTTTCAAATACTTAGCTCACAATACCGGTTGTGATGCATTCGCTCTTTGTGAATCATGGCTCTTGCCCGAAATCGATCTTCAGTTTCATGATTTCAATATTATTCGTCTTAATCGTGAGGATTCAAGTGCTATTCCTTCTATAGAGTGAATTTTCCTCTAATCCCAGGTAATGGAATTGTCGCATGACAGGCTGTAATTAAAAACAAAAACCTTTGCATTGCTTCTGTGCATGTGCCTGTGAGCCTCCATTAACCGGAACAACTCTCAGATATCTGTTCGGTCCTTCCTGCTCCACGGTTGATCATGGGAGAGATTTGGACTCTCGCGGTACAGTCTTGGGAGAACTGTACGATGACAACCGGTCTTCCCTAATATATGACCTCTGTGACAACTTCAATATGACAGTTCTCAACAAAGTTACAAGTTTGGCTGGTCCTTCCTCAGTTCACAATAGATTGTACCTCACACTATGCTCGAATTTATTATCGTTGGACTGCACGTGGAATGTGATCCAGGATTCCCACGGTAGTGATCATTTGCCTATTAAAATTTCGGTTATCACCAGGTTCGATCCACCGGAATCCATCAACATCACGTATGATCTAACTCGTAATATTGATTGGACAAAGTTCAGGACAGCAGTAGCTGAAGCCGTAGCGACGGTAGAAGAGCTTCCACCACTGGAAGAATATAACTTCCTCTCCAAGCTGATCTTAGACAGCGCGCTTAAAGCTCAAACTCAACCAGTTCATGAAACGGCATTTTGCAGGGAACCTCCTTCTCTATGGTGGGATCAGCAATGGACCGAGGTTTATCGTAAAAAGTCCGACGTGTATAAAGTTTTCCATAGACGTGGAACACCTGAGCACTTCGAAGTATACACGGCTCTCGAATGAGAACTTAAGAGCCTCATCAAGGCCAAGAAACGCGGATACTGGCAAAGATTCGTGGACGGGCTATCGCGCGAGACGTCGATGAATACTTTTTGGAATATGGCGAGAAGATTGCGCAACCAAACTACCAACAACGAGAGCGAGGAGTACTCGGACCAATGAATCCTCAAGTTCGCGCAAAAAAAGTTTGTCCAGATTCTGTGCCGGCGCGTTTGACCCCTCGATACCACGTATTCAATAAATGAGATTAGCCAACCCTTCTCAATGGTAGAAGTCTCTCTCTCGCACTTCTTGCCTGTGGTAATACAGGCTTCAGGAGTTGATTGGAGCAAGTTCAGCTTACTCAAGAACCTCCCAGAAGTCACTAAGAATTCGTTTAATCAATTTCTGGAACTAATCATTGTACCGGAAGATTGAAGACGGGTGAGAGTTAATGTCATTCAAAAACCTGGCAAGCCCTCGTCATGCTCTTTGTTCCGTATGTATCGCTGAATAAGCTGCTATACACTTCACGCTAAAAATCGTCCTCACTTAAAGCAGATCAGTATTTCATTTTTAGGGATAGTCTCAGTTCTATAGAGGCTATTCGCTCCGTCCAAGTGGTTCCTCCAGCAGACCATGAAGCGGGCTGGGCTACGTGTTTTTAAGGTCAGTGCCAGCGCCAAACCGGACTGACAAGCAAAACACGGTGGCCAAATTGCGTGCGCGGAAGCTGTACCGTGAGTGGCTGGTCAAGCCAGACTGTCTCGTCATGGACGACGAAACGTATATCAAGGCGGACACCAAACAAATTCCCGGCCTTGAGTTTTTTGTCGGTACGTCCGGAAGAGAAAGATGGACAGATTCACGAAAAAGTACCTGTTGTGGCAGGCGATCTGCGAGTGCGGACGGTACAGCAAACCGTTCGTTACAACCGGCACCATAAACGGGCAGATTTATCGAGAGGAATGCTTGCAGAAGCGCTTGCTGCCCTTCCTCCACTCTCACCGTGGTCCCACGCTGTTCTTGCCGGATCTCGCTTCGTGCTATTACGCCAAGCCTGTAATGGATTGGTACGAAGCGATTGGCGTTAATGTGGTCCCGAAGGAGGTGAACCCGCCAAATACACCAGAACTTCGTCCGATCTCTGTCCGATGTCTATTTTTTTCCGAGTCAAGTCTTTATGTTCGACAATATCTATAGGAAACAGAATTTTGCCATGCTCCCTGACTTATTTTGACAGCGCTTTGTTTACCGTTCATAAATTCACCCTGAACATTCAATCGCAGGTAATGTTTCTATAAATTATTAATTATAAATGAGTGACAATTCAACGTAAAAGGTATCAAAACGTCCATGGAACTGTATTTTTTCTGGGAGGTTTCTGGCATTTTGCAGGAAGAGGGCCTAGTAGAAATTCTTCGAAACGCCAAATGCGTCCTGAACGGCAACGAATCAAGCTTTTATCTCGATCCATCTGTGGATAAAGTGATCGCCATGCGAGGTGAAAGGAATGTCTACAAAGTTGACCAGGGCCCTGCGAAAAAAAAATCCAGTTACCTGTTCCGCCGATGGAAAAATGTACCCCCCAATGGTGGTTTTGCCATGCATGAAAATTCCCTTTGAAGTTATACGGAGTATGCCTCCAGAATGGGGCATTGAAAAACCCGATTCTGGATGGATGACGACGTCCTGTTTCCGAAAGTATGTTAAAAATGTACTTCCACCCCAACTGTTTGAAGAAGATGCCCTCCCCGCTGTTTACTTCATTGACGGACACTCGTCCCACACTGCCTGGGAGACCGCAGATGAATGTCGTAAGTTGGGTATCCATCTGGTTTGTCTGTACGCTAACTGTACAAGAATCTTGCAACCACTCGATGTGGCCGTTTTCGAGCCCTTAAAAAGTGCCTGGACTGTTGTTGACGACTGGAAGCGAGTAAACGCAAACAAGTATCTGAAAACCGAAAATTTTTCTTCTCTCCTTGCGAACGGGATTGATGCCGTAGATGCAAGGGTAATAAGGAATGGATTTGAATGTTGCGGGTTGTTTCCATTCGACGAGAACAAAGTTGATTACACAAAATGCTTTGGCCGTAATCGTTCGCTGCCACAACCGGAAGGAGAAAACAGTGAAACAGCAACCGAGGTTCATCAACCAATACAGCCCGAAGAAGATCATCTCAATATAACAGATGGAACGACTGGTGCTGCTATTGCCGACACATTTGCAGTCAGTCGATCGAAAGCTGAGGAAATACTCCACTTAATGGACCTGAGCGTCGGGAGAGATATATGACCCATAATGCTGATGATTTTGATTCGCTGGACGAATTGATTCTTGCGCGGGTGTTCAAGCTACTTGAACCTCTGCGTTCAACGTCCTCTGACCAAAAGCAAACCGGAAGAGCTCCAGATTCAGTTCGAACAATTGACAATGCTGAACCGATGGAAGAAGTATTGGCGGAATATTTGATAGAACAACCGGTATACGAGTTTGAGTGTCACTACATTTTGGAAACCGACTCTAAAGCACCTGAAGACAAAGCAACCCTGATTGTGGAAAACTAAATCGATTACGACCAAACGTGCGTTGATGTGCTAGAGCCAAAGCACTGTAGTTTGTTTACAGATTTCTTGGAATCACCAGAAACGCCACAAGGAAAAGCAAATACGAGATATAAACGTAAAAGTCCAGCTGTTCTCACTTCACGTCGCAATTGCAGTACCACGAAAGAAGAGAGAAAGAGCAGAAGAAAGAACGCTTGAATGAAGAAGCAAAGGAAAGCTGAAGAACGAAAGAGCAAACCAGCACAGAAATTGAATCATAAAAGAACTGTGAAATCCAAACAAGAACATGGAAAGAAGAAAAAGGAAACGGAACAAAAACAACAGGAGGCTGAGTAACGAGATGCGAGAAAGCTGTCAGCGACATCAATAACCGTAAAAATGAAACAGATCTATTTTCAGCAACAAAACTGTATTTCGTTTAATGAATTAAATCCAATGAATTAAATAAACCATACGATTAACTATAATTTTTTTCCTTTTCATTATTCCTCTATGTACAAATGATGAATTTTAAATCATTTTTAATAATTTATTTGCTTTGCTCAAATGGCTTGGACTCAAATTTCAAAAGGTGGACCAAAATAAGATTTGTGACTGGCCCAAAATAAAATTATATGCATCATCAGAAATTTTGACATTTCTTGGTAATTGTAACCGATTTAATTTGGCAAAAACATTCAACTCTTTGTAACAGCTTGTTCTTTTAGCCATATATCGTGGAAGAAATAGTTAAAATCAAGAAGTTTTACAAATACTTTCTAAAGCGGTCCAAAATACCCCCGTTATCCTATAATCCGGACAACACCAATCGCTTCACGATCTTTGGACTATATGACCGAGAGGTAGGATGCCGATAGAGAAAACATCGCATCTAGTTAGGTTAATAAAGAGTTGGCAAGACATGAGTGCGAAATACATCCTCGTTAAGGTCGAATCGTTTATTAAGTGCGTTATCCGACGACTTATGTCAAAGTGTTTAAAGGGTGTCCACGATGAAATTGCCACACACAAAATTGATTCGCAAAATTGGAGTTTTCATCCGATTGCCATCAAATTTTCAGGGATTGAGAAATAACTATTAAACATCATTTTACCATTTTACTCGTATTTAATTGACAGTCCATACGCAAATGCCCGCACCTTGGCCTTAACCCCGGCCATAAGATTCTGCACAACCTGTGAATCAACCGTATTTTGCATGTAAACCCATACTTTCTTCAGTTCCTCGACTGTCTTCACTACCTTAGGTCGTTTAAGAAGGTGCTGCTTCATAATCGCCCAGTACTTCTCGATGGGACGGAGCTCCGGAGTGTTGGGAGGGTTGAACATTTTCGGCACGAAATTGATCTTATTGTCCGCATACCACTTCAGCACGTCCTTGGAGTAGTGGCATGAGGCAGAATCCGACCAGAAGATTGTTGGGACGTTGTGGGCCTTCAGGAGAGGAAGCAGCCGCTTCTGGAGGCACTCTTTTATGTACACCTGTCCGTTCATCGTGTCCTGGGTCACGAAAGGTGCACTCCGCTTCCCGCACGTGCAGATGGCTTGCCAAACCAGGAATTTCTTCGCAAATTTGGACATCTTCTGAGTGCGGACATGCTCCGGAACGCTGAACTTATCCTTGGCCGTGAAAAACAGGTTGCCGGGGATCTGTTTGAAGTCAGCCTTCACATATGTTTCGTCGTCCATGATGCAGCATCCAACTTTCGTCAGCATGTTGAGGTACAACTTCCTGGCACGGGTTTTGGCGGCCTAGTTCTGCTTCTCGTCGCGATTAGGGGCCTTTTGCACCTTGAACGTTCGAAGCTCAGCCTTAGTTTTGGCCTTCTGGACAAAACTTCGGCTTAGGTGCAGCTTCTTAGCCACATCCCGAACGGAGGCGTTCGGATTTCGGTTGAAGGCCCCAACTACGCGGTTGTGATTTTTGGTGTTGTACGGAATACTTTTTCCTTCACTTCTGGGCTTCCGATCGGTGGTCAACCGTTCCTCGAACCGCTTAATCACTAGCGACACCGTGGAATTCGCGATTCCCAACGTTTTAGCGATGGAACGATGCGAGAGATCCTTGTTCTCGTGATGAATGCGCAAGATTTTATCACGCACGAGCTGTTCTTTCGAATCCATTTCCGCGAGTTTTAATCACAGGCCTACTTACAGGATGTAAATAATGCACTATGAACTAAATCCACCCAAATTTTCATTAAATTCTACCCAACGGTTAAAAAGTTAGAGCAATTTCATAGTGTGGCAATTTCATCGTGGACACCCTTTAAGTCCTGATCGAACAATTTTGTTCACTGTTTTTAAGTGAAATATTATAAGGGGTGATTCAAAAATGACGTCTACTCTTTAGGGGGGGAGGGGGGTATCAAATTTGTGACAATATGTGCCAGGGGGGGAGGGGTTATAAAAATGTGACATCCAACAATTTTGCATTTGGTAATCTAAATTTATCTGCGTTAATACGAACAAAGGCGTCGAAAAGTTTGAGTGTACGGTAAATGAAAATACACATTTTACTTAGTTGTGTGAGTGCAAAAAATTATTTACTTTTGTCATACATGTTCTTATCGTCAATGAGCACGAACCGCACGAGCTGTGCTTCATTCTGAAACTTCGTCGAAGTTTGATTTTGTTGAAAATCCTATTGTGTTCATTTTTGGGAATGAGAATCCTATTGTGAAGAACTTTTCAAATAAAAAATCAGCACCTTGAAAACGGAAGCTTTGAAACCGATAGTTACACTGAAGGTTTTTTTTTAAGCCAGCAGACCTTCTGTTGCGAATGGAGGGATTTTTAAAAAATGTTCCAAAAATACCACCAGATGAATGAACTCCAATGAAATGACATGCTTTCGGGTATACAGAAAAGACGCTGTCTGACCTGATCAACCGCAGGAAAGCGCTAAATATGGCCCTAGAAAAGTAGAAATCAAATCAGCAACGTCAAAAGACAAGCAGATTGAACCGAAAGAAGATTCTTGAGGAAGAATTTGAAACAAACGCTCATCTTACCAAGCGTCTCAAGATGCGGCCTGATACAGGACGACCTCCGATAGAGAGTAACCAAGCATATAGACTGTTCCAGAAGGTATGAGCACACTGTCAAAATACTAACAAGGCATGTTTATTTTTAGTTTCAATAATTTTATTTGTGTTTCATATGATATTTTACTCTCGTTTAATCAAAATATTTAATCATAGCCAAGACTCCTAACTTTTCCTCGAACATGACCCATTCTGCACTGCACAGTGGTACTTCCCACCATTTTGACCACTTTTGGCCAATTTTTTTTAAATTTGTGGATGGCGTCCGCTGGTTTTACGAATTTTCGAAGCTTTGCTTTG
Source organism: Aedes japonicus (assembly GCA_034211315.2). Taxonomy (NCBI): domain Eukaryota; kingdom Metazoa; phylum Arthropoda; class Insecta; order Diptera; family Culicidae; genus Aedes; species Aedes japonicus. Next base: position 53,885 of record JASCZW010000431.1, on the reverse strand, counting down.
GTTAAAGTCCAAAAAGTCTCGATTGGACGTGCCTCCAGGCAGTTCGGAGGATTCATGTCCTTCGGCACGAAACATACATTTTGACTTTTGTACCAGTTCTAAAGTGTCCTTTGCGTAATGACATGACGCCAAATCAGGCCAAAACACTACTTGACCTTCGTGCTGCCTGATCATCGGCAATAACGGCTTCTGGAGACATTCCTTTACGTATGTGTGTTCATCGTCTCCGTTGTGATGTACGGACTAGATGTTTTACCACACTCGCATATTGTCTGCCAAACTATAACCTTCTTACTGAATTTTTCGGTAAAAATTGCCTTCTCCGTTTCGGGGATGTCTTTGTCTTCGCTGACAGTATAGAGTTGTGGTCCGGGAAGCGTTTTGTAATCTAGTTTCACATACGTTTCATCGTCCATTGTTATACACCCAGTATTTCTGCACAATAACGAATCGTAGAGTTTTCGCGGCCCGTGGTTTCACGGACGCGGCCTGTTTTGGGTTCCTTTTGGGTTTTTTCTGCTTCCGGTATGTTTTTAGCCCAAGTCTTTCTTTGGCACGCATGACGTTACTCGATGAGGTCCCTAGTTTTTTCTCAACATCCCGAACGGAAGTCACTAGTTTTCGCTTGTAGGCATCCCTGATCTTTTTATCGATATCCGGACTAACAGGACCGGATTTCTGACCACTCTTCGGCGCATCTTCAAACGTACACTGTTCTCTATATTTTCGAATCGCAGATCGTACCGCTCCGACGTTTACACCCTCTTCCTTGGCCAATTTTCTCATGGAGAGTCCGCTCACAGTGCACAAGTAAGACAAAACTGAGCACTTTTTTGATGCTACGTCATTCAGAAATGTGAAAACAAAAGAAGCAGCTAAAACATGTTGAAATATTTCATTATATTCAAAATGACCTTTAAAATAAGGTGTGCTTATACTTTCTGGAACAGTCGTTAGTTGCTGGGCAGAGAGGTGACGTTAAGAATTTGGAGTAACATGAAATAAACTTTTTTTTATACCAACAACAGCATTGTTAAAAATAAATACGTACGCGAACAAACTTTTCAGTTAGCATTTTCTATTTTTAAAGTAACAAAAATATCATAAATTTTTAAATCTTGATTTTGTAGAATATGGGACAGTGCTTAAAGATGGGGGAGATTGCGGTCAGGAAGAACCTGCTACTTTAAAAATGTGTATAATTAAGGAATCGACTAGTGCTTGAAATTTTCTTGGCGATAAGAAGTATGATCTAGATTAAGTGTTGCACACAATTTCAACGTTGGGAGAAACGGTCGGGAACTTTGAATAAAGCACCATCCTTTGCGAACAAAAATTAATCAATTTATCATCAACAAGAAATTTTGATTCCAGTCCTGTATGGAAGTTTCAAAATAGGATATTCTCTCTTTTTTGAGGTATGAAAAAATTTATGAAATTGTTTACAATTTTGCTAATTGTGATTTTAAAAACTAATTCGAGAACTGATCGTCTTAGGAAAACATTCTTGTGGTGGAAAGTGCTTTAAATTATCTCAGAAAGCTGAAAAATTATGCAATGGCAATTTTTTTTACACAAATCGAAAAATAACATCGTCTATACCAAAATTGCCCACAAAATTGAAATATTGATTTCTTGAAACCTATGTCAAAGTGGAATCATTTCTTGAAATATCTTGAATAAATCTTAAAAATCCTCGATGTATTTCAAAAACAAAAAACTCACCGCTTTCACATTTGTATTCATGATTCCATTTCTTTTCCACTTTCTGATCATATTCTCTTTCGGAATTATGAGTAATTTCAAGATTTTTCAGAACTTTTTTCTACGAGTCATGATGTTTTGCGCTACAAGAAAAATTATGTATATTTCCATATAATTTTCCATATCTCGAGAATAGATAAACATCCAATATTGATATATCAAAATTTTCAATCGTATAAAAGTTGGTTTGAATGTTTTCGGCATACAAATTATGTACAAACATATATTATGTTGTGTAACATATCTTTTCAGACCTTTTTTTTCTGTTGATTAGAAAATTTCAAGCACTTTTTACAACTCAATTTATGTTTTACAAAGTTTGCACTGCAAACTTAAATTATTCACCTAAGCTGAACTGCCATCAGTTACTGGTGTTTAAACCAGATTTTGCCCGATTATGGGGTAAATTTTGCTCAAAAATCTGCACTAATGCACAAAAGTGAGGAAAAAAAAACGGTTTCCATATTAGACCCGGGGTTATCTCATAGATGTGTAAGTGCATTTTAGAGTGTGGTTCATGAGTTATGAATTTTAAAAGTAAGTATTATTGGAAAAACTAAAAATGTTACTCCTAGCACGGAGAATAAATAACATAACAATTAATTTATGTAAAAATGTTTTAAACTCAACTAAAACTCCCCATTTGTTAAATTTCGTCTATTTTAATCTAGTTAATTCGATGGTTGTAAAGATGTTTATGTAAACCACTCATACCGATGTGATCTAGAGAGAAAGCTACGAATCAGCATATATTAATAAAGCTTTGTTTTTGTATCTTCAAAAACTATCGCACCTTTAATATTTATCAAGAGTAATTAAAATATAAAATGAAATTATTAATTGAATAAGCATTTCTGAATTAGAATCAGTCAAGTTTTTTTTTCTGCTTTTCAACTAAGATTATTTCAAATTCAAAACTGCTGTGTTTCTTAAATGAGTGCAGTTTAAAAAAAAAAAATATATATATATATATATATATATATATATATATATATATATATATATATATATATATATATATATATATATATATATATATATATAAGAAACTACGTTTTTTTGCAGAAGAAAACATGTCATACGATAAGTCCATCTGTTACGAATATCTTATATCTTATATCAAAACACACTTCACCTATCCGTGGCCAGAAGAACTATACACATGTAATTATGTAAATGATTCAATTTGAACTAAAATACACGTTATTATTAAAATCGACAAAACCAGTATGCATATATTCTTTTTTTCAGAAGTGTGACATCCAACAGGGGAGGGGAGGGGGGTAATCATATTTGTGACAAAGTGTGACAAGGGGGGGGGGGGTCTAAAAACCTGAAATTTGATGGACGTCATTTTTGAATCACCCCTAATCACAAGTCTTTGATTTATTGTAAGTCTTTGTCAGAATATTTTTAATAAAGAACAACAAACTTTTTATGTGCAAACTATACAATTAACGGACGACATTTTGTGCTGCGAACTTATGGCCCAAACGCAATGATAACGGAAACGGAAAACGGCAAAGCCCGATCTGAGTATGCCTGCTTGTCGGAAAAAAAACAGGCTAGATCCAAGCCGATTCTAATTGGACAAATCGAAGTCATTTGCAGCAACTGTCAAAATTGCCGTTTTCCGTTCCGTTTCCGTTTCCAGTTAGTGTCACAACTGATGTAAATTTATTTCATATGTCACTTACCGACTTCTTCAGCGTCGTGTGCTCGACTTGAAGAACACATCGCAGTAGGTCTAGCCTTTTTGTTCAAAACACTCAGTCAATAAATTTAGCAATTATATTCGAACCATAATTGAGTAAATTCCAATTCGTTAATTATGAGAAAAAGAACCCAGCGCTCATCAATATCCATTTTTTCCCATCATACAACAATCTGTGTCCATATAGGAAACAACTGTGAACAATTCCCATGTTGGCAAAAAATACGGCCTAGCCACACATAAGCTCATCGTCATAATAGGATCGTGAATTATGGACGCCATTCCCGTAGAGTAATTTGCTATCCAGCCCAGGTGAGATGATGATTTCTACTTTCATCGTGCTGCCTATCTATTTGTTCCTTCTAGTGAGGAAGGTATGAAAGCGGCTGTGCTTCATCTGATAGGTTAGACCGAGGTCGTCTGGCCGTGAACCATGAGGTATTGCTTTGTTTATGGTTATGTCGGGTTGGGCTGTTCTTCATCGTCCAGAGTTTAACAAGCCGAGAGCCAAAGAATGGTGGCTAGCACATTCTGTATCGTTCTGATCTCGGAGCTTATTTCCCATGGCAACAGTTAGCTCATGCCGACAGGCTCTGTGTCTCTCTTATGTTAGTTAGAGGCAACGTAGCACCTAACAATGATAAAGTTTTACTACTATTTGTGTTAATATGCTGTCAGAAACATGATTTCCTGCGAGCCTTTGCACAAGCCTAAACTTTTCAAACTACCCTTCCATGTTTAACGGGGACCATAGGCTTGCGTGTGCAGTGATGCCAGTTTCATCTGCATGGAAATTTATTGCTAATCGGATGGTTAAAAGTTCTACTGAGAATCTCTTCAACAATACCAATCAATCAGAACTTGCTCAACTTTTCCGATCGGTATATCAATCTCATCATCTAGCACTGCTCTTCAAACCAAACCCAGAGGAACAAACTTTTCCTCTACCCTCATCCAACCCACCAAAGTGACACTTTTCGAAATGCAATATCTCATGCAAAGTTTGAACTACATATATCTGATGTGCAAAACCCCCGCTGGCTGTTCAAAGTCGGTGCCCCCACATGCATCCACAGATGGAGATGCAGAGCTGACAGTGGGACTTTTGTGAGCGTTATAATTTCCAGCACCATTCAAACAATTTCCAAACCCCCCCCACACGGGGACAGCTGGGAAACCACTTGCCGAAGTGAGGTCATAAATCAAACGTGTGGCAAAAACACTAACCAATTTTTGCCCACCCCAATCGCCGAATCGCCTAACGGGGCCCGATGATCGAATGGGCAAGCGAGGGCAGGCTTGGGTTTTGCAGCCGCGGGATAGAAAAAGAAGAAATCCTTTGAAGTGAGAGGCATGTTCTCCATAAATCCTTTGCTGTGCTGTGCGGTGCCTTATAAATAATCAAGCTGCATGGCTGTTGCTCTCGATGAACCCCGCAAGAAGGCTTTCCATGTTCCGACCGCAGTCAGTGTCTATATACACTAAAGGATTATTCAGGGAGTCGATTTTTCATTTCTTGCACTTATTTGCTTGCTGGTGGAGTTTTTTTTCTCTTCCTGCCCATGGCGAGGCCAACGCTGGACGATGTGCTGGAGATTGTGTGTTGTCGGTGCCAAGTGGTTGAGACTAATTGAGACAAATTGGGAAACAATGTCGGTTCGTTTAGAACGTGAGAAGGGAAGTTTGAAAGAGATATATTTAATAATTAATTGATGGTTGGGAGATGATTTGTGAACTATGGAGCAGAAAGAGAGGAAAATATGCTGATGAGATCGTGTCACATTAGTTCAGCTGGACCGTCGGAACAACACCCGGGCAAGTGGATCGATATGATGATGTAGATGATAGACGGTCCTCATCTGTTTCGATACGTCAAGGGTATCAATAGTTGCAAGAAAGTTCACTTGCTTACTGTACAAAACGAAATTCTTCATGTAATAACATGCGAGTCGGCGCATTTTGTTGTCACTTCCAGAGTAAATTCTGCATGCCAACACATGATCTTGATTATCAAGATGAAAAATAAGATTGCAATTGCTAGAAATGCAAAGCAATTTGATTTACATCTTTGGATTATACCGACAGAAAGGAAGTGGAGGTTTAGGTTTGGTTAGGAACTGTGTAGTCGTTGATAATTTCATTGTACTAATTTTGCCTACAATTTTACATGTTATTGATACTGGTTGTTAGTAGAGAAAGATCTGATGCACCTAATTATGATAGTGAGAAGAAATATTTTAGCTCGATTCACTTCAAATCTGGACGCACTGCTTTTTCCCACCTCTCCTGTGATCGGTTCCCTCAGTGGTAGAAGCACTGTTACGATTCAACGAGTTTTACAAAAGTTGTGGTTAAAAGAGCCGAAAAACGTAAATTAATTTTAGAGCCCCACGACGAAAATCCAACTTTAAGGGTGTTTCGATCAAAATTTGGTCGACTTAAACTTGACGCATTTCCTTTCATCATGCATTAAAGAATTTGGCACACCCCTTATTTTGAAGATGTGTGCGTGTAGCATCATGCCTCTATTTTAATTTTGAGATTAGCACTTTAGTTATTAAAATGTCGTCGAAGGAAGAGAAGCAACGCTTCAAAATTTTGCACGTGTATGGCGAAAAACCGAACTACTCTCACGTCAAGTTTACGGAATTGTTGAATGAGGCTTAATCAACTGTTATCAACGTATTCAAAGTGTTCGGTAAACGTTTGTCGACAGCCAGGAAAGCTGGATCGGGGGAAATCGAAAGTCGGAGGCCACACCGACGACAAAAAGAGTTGCCCGCTATTTCGAGCGCAACCCCAACCTTTCCGTCCGAGATGTCACAAAGAAGCTGGGAGTGGCGCCTTTAACCGTGGATAGAGCTAAAAAACGAGCTAGACTGTCGACTTACAAGAAAGTGGTGACTCCAAATCGCGACGGTGCTGACGAAGTTTGATTGCGTGGTATGTATGATGAAACTTACGTCAAGGCAGACTTTAAGCAGCTTCCTGGACAGGAATTTTATACGGCTACCGGACGAGGTAGCAGATATTTTCAAGCACATTAAACTGTCAAAGTTCGCGAATAAATATCTTGTTGCGGCAGGCCATCTGTACATGTGGTTTGAAAAGCAACGTTTACATTGCGACCGGAACTGTCAACCAGGAAATTTATCTGAGCGAGTGCCTACAAAAACGTTTACTGCCTTTCCCGAAGTGACACAATTGTTCCGTTCTATTTTGGCTGGATTTGGCACCTTGCCATTACGGAAGAATGGTTATGGAGTGGTATGTTGCCAGCAACGTTCAAGTGGTGCCCAAGGACAAGAACCCTTCCAACACGCCAGAGCTCCGCTCAATTGAACAATATTGGGCCATCGTCTAGTGGAACCTTAAAAAGACTCTAAAAACTGTTGTGAGCGAGAAACAGTTCAAGGTAAACTGGCGTTCTGCGGCGAATAAAGTGGGCCAGCAGACTGTATAAAATCTTATGGCAGGTGTACGAAATACCTGGCGATGATCCGTCTACGCAAAGGCTATGGGGCCAATTAAAGAAGTCGAGTCGACCGCCACTTTGATCGACCGATCTATTTTGCTGTTACAGATGTCGAGATCGACGCAGTTTTGTCGAGTTGGTCGACTCAATTGACCGTTCGGAACCTGGGACTCATTTGTCACATTTTGTTGAGTAAGAGTTTGTTGTGATACGCGTTTTTTATCAGTTTGTCGTAATTGGCTAAGAAATACACTAAGGCATTTTTTTTTGCCGTTGAATTAACACAAAAAAAACTTTCTTATAGCTGAAAAGCAGCGAGCATAACTAATGGAAGGGCACTACCTAAACTTTGGCAAACAATGAGGAACAAACTTCCACATAGCTCAAGACCATACGTACACTGAAAGTTAATTTTAGTTTATATTACAAAACCGAAAATAATACTCACTAATCCATTCGTTGTTTTCAGCAACGAAACTGATTTGTTCTTTTAATGAAGATACATTCGTAATTAATTGCACGCGCAACTGTCAAAAGCACGAAGCTTTTGTTGACACAGAAAGAACACTCTTTGCATTGTACGGAAACAATGCAAAGAACTACGAATATTTTGTTACAAATTAAAAAGAAACGTTTCTCTAGTGGTTGCATGAAGGACTGACAGATCTACTTTATCGACTCAAAATGTAATTGACAAAAAAGCGCAATCACGTGGAATTGTCCAGCGTTTTTTTTTTATTGTTTCAGACATGGGGTTCCAACCCCGAATATATGGAAAGTGCTGATTCTAAATCCGTGGTGGATCTCACTAGGCCACGCTGACTCGTGAGAACAATCTTGCTTAATGAGGATGAAGTTATAGCTCACGACAGCGCTTTGATTTTTATTTTGCGATAGATAAATTATTTTCACCCATACCAGCAGAAACACCATCGTCAATGAGTGCGGTATAAAAGAGAAGCAGCAATTGGCTGGTCATCACGAAGTTCATTTCGTGCATTTTACAAAAAGGTGTAATGATAGCATTTGTTCTATGTACAAATTCCATGTTAACGAAACGCGTGAAAGCTACTTTACGAAAATAAATTTTCAGTGTAAGTTCAGGCGAGAACTTCTCTGAAGCTTAGGAAAAAAAAACTTCTCAGAGATTCCCAAATATTAGTTGGAACTTCCCAGAAGTGCTAGAGAGTTTTCCAAAGTTCGGAACAGAATATTTCAGAATTTCAGAATGAGGATTTCTTGGAGTAAAGGAAGAAACCTCCCAAAAGAACAGACAGAAATATGCCAGAAGCAAAGACTGTACTTCCTGTTAGCGTCAAGATGTGACTGATCAGAAGTTTAGAAAGAATACACTCAGGAAAAAACTTCCCCGAATTTTTGAAAGAAACTAACCAGAGCGTGAACTTTTAAGTTCAAGATGGAATTTCTCACAAAATTCAGGAATTCAGGAGAGGACTTCCCAAAAGTTACGCAAGAAACTTCCCGACAGTTTAGTTGGAACTACCTAGAATTGTTAGAGAGCTTTCCTAAAGTTCAGAAGTGAACATTCCAGAATTTCAGAATGAGGTTTTATCGAAGTTCAGGAATTCTCAAAAGCAGATACCTCTGAGAAAACAGGTAGAAACTTACCAAAAATATAGGGGGTACTTCCTAGTAAATTCTCAGAAATTTCCAATAGTTCAACATGGTAAATATCGGGTGAAAGCGAGAAATACTCATGTAAGAGCGTCAACTTTGACGCCAGCTGTAGTCCAAACCACTTAATGAAAACAGTTCAAATTTTGTCCACATTAATCTCTGTATTGTTTCAAGCCATGGAAACATTTTTGATATCCTACCTAAAGTTTTCACAGAATTACGGATTTTTGAAATTGGTATGTCAATAATGACTTTTTTCACATATTTTATGATAACTTCAAATTTATAAATTTCATCAACATAAAATTTTGGTCACATGAGGATTATACATTAGTTAGAGTGTTGTCAAAATTTCAGCCAAATATAGATAATTGACAAAGTTACAGAAGGTTGAACAACGCGTATTTTGGAAGCAAAATTTTGCTCGGCTTTTTTTTTGCTACTGAGTGTAATGTTCTCAATAGCTTCAATACAGTAACGCATAAATTTCTTGGTGATAACTAGATAAAACTTTCTCTCCTAAATCATTCTTGAAATTGATATCAAATCTTGTCCACATATTTATTAATAACTTCCTCAAAAAATACTTCAAATAGCTACTTTAGAACAGGTTTTCTGAATAACAAAAACTTAAGTGTAATTCACAAAACAAGAGTGAACAATGTAGATGATTAATCTTCGACTGTCAGTAATGGCAGCAAAATCGAAAAAGTCGAGTTGACCGGTTTCCGACTCGATCAGATTCAGTCGGCTTCTGTGATGTGCAGTTTGGCTCGACTCGACTTCTATAATTGAGCCCGTTGATACTTATCATGGCAGAAAGCAGCCAAACCAGACACTAAAACAGAACTAGCCAGAACATTCACTCGAAAGTTATATTGAGAGGTTCTCAAGAGGTACCCAGGATGCATCGTGATGAGTAATTTTAGGCAGTTTCCCAGGTAAAAGTTGTATATGGTCACGACTCAAGGAAATATCACATATAAATCCATTATTGTTGATAAGTTTTCTAAAAAGTTTCAGAAGTGGCAGACGAGTTGCAGCTGCGAACAAAAACTCATATCTTCGTTGTAAACGAGACTCTAAACATAGCACACAAAAGCCCTGTATGGTCAAATTCTGCTAGCTGCCGCTATAGTCAAGAGTCACTTCAGTGGTACCGGGATAACAGGGCGGATTTGATCGAAAGGGAACTTCAACCCACTCAATTACCTTCAATGACACCCAATTGGGAAATATTTGGCAAATGTTATGCGGAAGTTGAAAAAGACTCGATAAGTGACTCGGAATGCTGCAAAGATAAACAGATACTTACCTTGAATCTTTGACAGTGTGAGCTGTTTAGTGGAGTACCTGTAACTTGAAAATGAGAAGAAAGTTTAGTATATCCCATTTAATTCTAACTAGCTTTATTGCTTATCTTAACAGATATGCGTATTTCGTCTACAATGTGCTGACTTCTTAAGTGTCGTGTATTAGAACAGACGAAGGCCGGTGTGGCCTCTGCTGTACACAGAAGTTGTCTCCATTCTATTCAGTTAATGGGCGCACCTCACCAGACTCGCTGTCTGCGAAAAGTCCGCAGGTTGCCTTCTACTAGATCGATCCACCTTGCGTGTTGCGCGGCTCTTTTTTGTGGTTCGTTCTCGAGTATCATTTCAATTGGGCAGTCGTCCGAAATTCTCACGTCATACCCAGTCCATCGTTGTTGTCCGATTTTAGCGGTGTGTACGATGGCGGGTTCTCCCAGCAACTGATGCGATTCGTGGTTCATTCACTTCCTTGACGGTCCGTCTTCCATCTGCACTCCACCATAGATTGTACGCAGCATTTTCCGTCCAAAGACTCCAGGGGCGCGTTGGTCGTCCACTAGCAATGTCCACATTTCGTGGCTGTAGGGGACTACCGGTCTAATTAATGTCTTGTAGATGGTCAACTTTGTTGTTCGGCAAACTTTGTTCGACCTTAGCGTCCTTCGGAGTCCAAAATAGGCACGATTGTCAGCCATAATGCACCTCTATATTTATCTGTGGATGTCGTTATCGGCGGTCACCAATGAGCCCCGATACGTGAGTTCATCTACTACCTCGATTTTATCAACGTCGATCTGAACTCGTGGTGGGAGGCTATCATTGTCTTTCCTTAATGTATTGTGTCTAGAACGCATTAATCGCAAGCTCAATCCTGCCAGCTTCAGCCTCGAGTGATGAACGTTGCCAGCAACTGCCCAATATTTCTCAATTCGACGGAATTGATGGCAGTTTAGTGAATTGATGTCCTTTTCGAAGAAATCCACCATGTTTTCTCGATACAACTGTAGTACTTCTTCCCTGTAGTGACAGCTTGCCAATCAGGCCAAAACTTTACAGGTCATGAAAAGTAAATGCACCGGCACTTGAGACTTACAGAGTTATAGATTTGACTGTAAACAATGATACACAGTGAAGATCTGATATTTTTGGGACACTTTATATGTTAATTGTTATCATCGTTGAGGTTCAGGTCCTTATTACATTGCAGATGTGGCTCAAAAACGCATTTTGAAAACCCTAAGTATCAGAATGTTTCATAGGAACAATAATGTACCTTATTTGTTATGTTGCACTGGAGGTCAAAATTGTCTCATAGTAAACATCACCTAACTGACAAATATTAAGTATGCAACGTCAGGTTTTAATTTACTTAACTGGAAGTTTCCAATGACGTACAGGTCTCGACTAACTCTAATGTTTGTTTTGTATGGTCTTAGCAAACCATTTGAGCAAAATCAATGAAAATACTAGATATATGTGATACGTGAAATAAACTCTGCAGTAACAAAATATGTTTCTTATTACTGTAGTATACCAAAATGTGATGATGATTTACTTCATAGAAAACAAGGTATTTTAAGTAACGCTAGATGATCAATCTGTACCAACACTAAGGATGCTGTTGATGCCCCTCACGAAGTGCAATGGTAGTTTTTGATTGGGAAGACAAGGTTATAAAAAAACGTTAGAGGGCCAATTTTGTCCGATTGAAACCAACAGCGATTTTTTATTGGGAGGGCAAGGTTATTATTGATATATCTTGAGAGTTCAACATCCTAAAATTTGAGACAAAACGGTTCAACGTTTTATTTCAAATTTCAGGATGTTGAACTCTCTTTCAATGTGTGATGGGTGATGTTCATTGGGAAGATAAGATACTTCAGTAATGCGTAGGAGCCAGTTTCGATCGATCTAAACCAACGCGATCGTAAAAGTAAATGGTGTGTTCCTCTGCAGCTGTATTGCCCACATTACAAGGTAGCACGCAGAGGGAAAAGCACCCGCAGTATTCGCAGTATTCAAAGAGGTGCTTGAGCTGGAACAGAGAATGAGCGAAACCCAGGACCCATGCGGCGATCAACTCGTAGTGCTACTTACACGAGGAGTGTGCGACGTAATCATGCCTAGGAAGGTCAAACCTAGAGATGAGAGGTCACCGGTGTATTGGATGGAGTTAGAAGGAGGATGCAAAGAGCGCGAAGAGCCGAAAAAACGGAGATTCGTGTTGTGCTAGTCGCCGCCAAGGCCGCACTAAAGTGGGAGATACAGGCCAGTAGACGAGCTTGCTTTTAGGGTCTGTGTTCGGAAGCCACCAGAGCTACTGCAGGTGGTCATCAGGGGACTCTTTCCGCGTTACGACCAGAGTCCCTGGCCTCCCATAACTGCAGAATTGTCCCATGACAATATCAACGGCACCACGGAAGAAAGAGAAGAGGTGACTGTTACAAACGATGAACTCATTGCGATTGGTAAGTCGCTGAAGGTAAAAGCGCCAGACGACAAACCTGGCCATCAGACGACTTTTTCACTGGCTCCAGAAATGTTCAGGGTGGTTATGCAAAGATGTTTGGACGAGGGCGTCTTCCCGGACGGCTGGAAAATCTAGTATTGCTACCGAAGACAGGGAACCACGAGGTGATCCATCAGCATACCGTCCGATATGATTGCTGCACATGACGGGTAAGGTGCTGGAGAGGGTCATCCTCAACAGGTTGTTCGAGTACACGGAGGCTAAGGATGGCCTGTCCAACAACCAGTTTGGCTTCCGTAAAGGGAAGTCAACGGTAGATGCCATCATACCTCCCATAGAAACGGGGAGTCACCAAGACGGCAGAGTTGGCAATCCAACGTAAGAGGCGGGAAGTTCGCTATTGTACACCCTGGACGTGACGCAAACAAGCTCCAACGCCTCTGGGTCCTTTGGTACCTATATGGATTGGAGACAATAACAGGAGTGTAATGCAGAGATGTTTGCATTATGCTCACTGATACACGTCAAAAGTGAAACCTGCTAAACCAAAAAAAAAAAATACATTAATTACATGTACATTTAATAGATGAATTGAAAAAAAAAAATTAAAAAAAAAACATTGCGATTTTGGCGTAACGTTTTTGAAAAAATCCGCCATTTTATCACATTTTTCCATTTTTAATAAAAAATTACAAAAAAAATTTATGCATCTAGAAGGTAATACTATATTATAGAAATCCTATAAGGTTTAGCTTAATCGAATAATTAGTTTTCGAGTTATCACCGGCATAAACTCCGAAAATGATTTTGTGAGAAAAACGCGTTGAAAGTTTTAATTATCGAAAAATACCTGCTGCGCGCGAAAAAGGCGTCTTCGAAAAACAATGAAAAGAAATACTTGGAGTTCGAGTTTCAAAAAAAGGGTTTCAGGAGCGTATTCTACGGGAAATTTACTAACTTTTTATGCAACAAAAGAAAAAAAATGTTTTTGGTCATTCTAATTGTATATCCCCCTTAACACATAAGAATGAGTTGAAAGAGATGAGAAAATAAACTCAATCAAACCAATTTTTTGTTGAATTACTTATGTGTCAGTTTCAGGAGACATAATTTTACACGGATTCTCTCTTTACGTTTCCCGAAATTTTAAAGCATGAATTACGTCTCGTGTAAAATTGATAATTTCTAAGTGTATAGTCTACGTCAATATAGCAGTGTCCTGATATTGGAATCGTCCAGATTTTGATTCATAACGATGTCAGGTCAGTTATGTGAATTATAAGAGCGATGCAAATTCAACTTAACTGATTTCTATGTTATATCCCATATGAATTTTTAATTCCCTCTCGTTGGTCAAAGTTCACACCTTGCCGACGGTGAGAGGGCTTATCTCATGCTATAAACCTGGATGTGAGACCAAGAATTTGAACTGTAGTGAAAGTATCACATATTCTAGTCATTTTTTCACTGCCACGTCGTAGAACGTTTATATAAAGGCACTAACATCAGGTGTGATACAGGCGGGTTAGGCCGCAATTCACTCTTAGACTTCTTACTTTCAATCTTAGGGAAACGACTAAAAGTACAATTTTCATTTTCGTGGCAACTTATGTTGTTGCTTATCCATTTGTTTTATGGATTCAATAACACTAATACCTAGTTTGCTAATGGTATAATAAGTCAATGTAATTGCAACATCTTCGAAAAGGGTGAATTTTTTGATCGAGGTAATCTGACTGTTCGAAGTGAAGCACATCCATAGAAAAATGTTAATTAAGACGAACGATGACTGGCAGGTACGTAAGAAATAGGACGCGGAAGGGCCGCTTAGGAAAGACCATTTGGAGCAAACCTTTCCATGTGATGAGGTTTCTCGGAGGCGGATGGTTTCTTGTCTCCATGGTGGGCTCTGGGGTTGGACGGTGGTTTATTGCTGGAGTGGGTGGGGGCGAGGAGGGAGTATTGGGGGATACAGGTCTGAGAGCGAGCGGAGGGCGTCCGATCGGGCACATGATCTTTTGCCGGGCTGCCCGGTGCGAGGTGGACAAGGGGATGGTCTCCTCCATCTTGCCTGCCCTGCGTTGGGTGGCTTGTTGGAGGATTGTGTGCGCGGTCGGATACTACCGTTCAAATGCCCTTCGCTCGTTTTCGGGCTTGTGTTTTTCAGTTTCGAGGCCTGCCGTTGCCCTATGCGGAGCTGTCAGTGCTTTCTCTTCATTTCTGTTCGTTCTCGCGGTGAATTGCGGTCCGCTCCTGGAGCCTCTTAAGGGAATTGTCTGCTTCTGATAAATTTCATCATAGATCGGTACTCTGCGCATGGGAGAATACAAAAAAAAAACAACAAGCTGTACAGGGCACTACTAAGGTAAATTCTTCCTACCAATGGCTGTAAAATGAACGCAATTAACATGGGACAACCTGACCGACTTACCCTTATAACACATCTTAAAATGGAAGCTCATAACATACTAGTTCAATCTTTTAGGAGTATTATTAGAAGAAACAGCAGTCCTGTAAGTAGCCCGATATCGACCTTTTTAAAGCATTTGGATGTGATGAAATGTTGGGTTTGGATGTATAAGGGAAGGTCTGTACAGAGATTTTGTTGACCAATACAGGGCACCTTCCATGCTTTAATTTGGTTGTTGAAATAGACATTTAATAAGATAGGTTCATGTAATACTAATAATTCAAAATCTAAAAGGTACAAATATGGACATTGGTCCCACTCTCAAAAAGTTGAAATATTTTCAAGAGGTCGGAATAAAATTCTCATTATAAAATGTCCAATTGAGCGCAATATCAATTACTACACTCAGTAGCAAAAAAAAAGCTGAGCAAAATTTTGCTTCCAAAAACCGCGTTGTTCAACCTCCTGTAAATTTGTCAATTATCCATATTTTTAGCTGAAAATTTTACAACATTATACAAAATATATAGACCTTATGTGACCAAAATTTCATGTTGATAGAATTTATAAATTTGGAGTTATCATTTTTGGACATAGCAATTACAAAAATCCGTATTTCTGTGAAAAATTTAGGTAGCATACTACAAATTTTTACATAGCTTATAAAAGTACAGAAAATAATGTGGACAAAATTTGAACTGTTTGCATCAAGTGGTTTGGACTACAGGAGGCGTCAAAGTTGACGTACCAACATGAGCATTTCCCTTTTTCACCCGATGCTGAACTTGCTGAAATATCGGTGCAAAAAAAAAAGCCGAGGTGAATTCATCTTATTAATACACATGATTTGTTACGCCTGAAATATCCCAAATAACGAGTGTAATCCACGAAGAACTTTGCAAATATGGCATTCAGTATGAATTGGTTTGTGAAAACTACGTATACAGTGTTATACAGTATTATTAATAAAATTCACCTCGGCTTTTTTTGCACCGATATTTCAGCAAGGTCAGCATCGGGTGAAAAAGGGAAATGCTCATGTTGGTACGTCAACTTTGACGCCAGCTGTAGTCCAAACCACTTGATGGAAGCAGTTCAAATTTTGTCCACATTATTTTCTGTACTTTTATAAGCTATGGAGAAATTTGTAATATGCTACCTAAATTTTTCACAGAAATACGGATTTTTGAAATTGGTATGTCCAAAAATGACTTTTTTCACATATGTTATTATAACTCCAAATTGATATATTCTATCAACATGAAATTTTTGTCACATAAGGTTTATACATTTTGTATAAAGTTGTAAAATTTTCAGCTAAAAATATGGATAATTGTCAAAGTTACAGGAGGTTAAACATGGAGTTTTTTGCTAACAAAATTTTGCTCGGCTTTTTTTTGCTACTGAGTGTACTAATAAGTTGTTTTCACACGGGTTTCCTTATAACTATTTAAGAATTAGTACTTCATTCAAGCATAAATCAAGAATTAATGTACCAGAAACTGGACGGACACTTGTGCCTACCCAGTGGAGGACCCGGATACGACCACCCATCTAGAATATCGCACGAGCTGACGAGTGCAACGGGAAGAACTATAGGTGTATAGACCTAGGGGTGAGTCCCCTATACGCAATCTTAGCAGGAAAGTACGGGCTATACTCTGAACAATGACAATTACAATTACAATGAAACGAAGAGTCGTTGTGAAAATATCACCAATAATCTCAAATACACCCTGCATGCCACTAACATCTTTTTTTTTCTCTTCTTTTTAATATGCTACTAATTCTATGCTGGCGGTTTGGCAACCACTATGGCCCCGAGTGGTTGCGAAGTTCAAGCACCGAACGCGGTCTAAGTAGCCGAGAATCGCGGTGAAATGGAACGACAAAAGTAAAAAGGACCTTCCCAACCATGACCTACATGCAGTTTTTGTAAGGAAAGGATGCACAGACTGCACACAAAGAAGAGAAGTATCATCAGTCAGTTTCTAAGAAATCAAACAGACATCAAATAACACAGAAATGTTGTAGAAGGAGATGTTCGCTCATCACCATGAGGCACCAAGAGTGAACAACAATGTTTTTGGCTAGAATGAAAGATATGAAGAGAAAGTTTTGATAGTTCCGCTAGTGTGCGGCAGGCTTGGAAACATAGCAGATGTTTTAGGAAAATTGAGCGAAAAGGGTATGTGTACAGTGGTACTCGAACCAACGACATTTTTGCCTAACATCCCACTGCGGGGTAGGTTAAAGCACGGACTAAATCCGCCACTTCAACAGGCAAAAATGTCCGGTTGGAAGACGCTCATGTACCACTGTGGCTTGTATAGTTATTCTAGCGATCTATTGTGTGCACTCTGTTTACTGATGCGCACATGAGAGAGGAACTCTCTCCTTTTTTGGGTTTGTTTTGATTCGCACCGACTGACGATCACTAAAGTTTTTCTCGTCGTCTCCAACGTAGAGACCTCGGAGAGAAACACCGTGAAGCGATGCGATACTGGTCCCCACCAGTATAATTAATGGTTACCACCATTTATGGTTTCACATACATCAGTCGGTGCGAATCAAAACAAACTCAAAAAAGGAGAGAGTTCCTCTCCCATGTGCGCATCAGTAAACAGAGTGCACACAATAGATCGTTAGAATAACTATGCAAGCACAGTGGTACATGAGCGTCATCCAACCGGACATTTTTGCCTGTTGAAGTGGCGGATTTAGTCCGTGACTGTTACCCGCGCAGTGGGATGTTAGGCAAAAATGTCGTTGAGTTCGAGTACCACTGTACACATGCGCTTTTCGCTCACTTTTCTAAGGCATCTGCTATGTTTCAAGCCTGCCGCACACTAGCGGAACTATCAAAACTTTCTCTCATATCTTCATTCTAGCCAAAACATTGTTGTTCACTCTTGGTGCCTCATGGTGATGAGCGAACATCTCCTTCTACATCATAATCGTTACTCCTCGCACGGAGAATATATAACATAACAATTAATGTATGTATAAACAGAAATGTTATTAACAACATACATGTTTGCGAAGACCCCTACCCTTGAGTATGTGATCTGGCCGCGATGGTAGGGCCTACGCCATTCGTATTGGGATGGTAACCAAAGACATATTCTGACGTGATGGTATCACATGTTGACTATTTTTATTTTATGCCGCGTCACATATCTGGCATTGATGCACTAATTTTACGGATGTGATCCAACGGACGTCCTGTCTGGAAATCTGGAATTGTGATGCTGTCTGGTGGGGCTCTCTCCTCAGACATAATGAAGTGGGATTTCCTCTTGGATGCAACACTTTTTTGAAGCATTCCTTTACAGGACGAGCCGTAATCATGCTTTAAAACAGATAGCTAGGTACCAATAGTATAATAAACAATGTATCCATAAGTATCAACATTCATAGAAACTCGACTGTTGGATTCACGGAGTAGTAGTTTTTTCAAAACTATATAAGTGGCGCCAAACTTATTCTGTATGTTTCACTCCAAAGAACAATCTCAGAACGGCTTCAATCTCGATAATTTTATATTAAGAGATAGGGAATAGTCGCGATGAAGCTTATCTTTTGCCACCGAAAAGTGAATCCTATAGCTGACAAACAATTGGACTGACTATTCAAAAAATAGAAAGCTGTCAACTGTTGAGAGTGACAACCCATTTGCACGACTCAAAAACGATTGTTGATAAAACAAAACATTAGCAATCAAAACTTAAAAAATTGCATGGAGACAAAAGCTAAACAAGCAATGAAATAAAAGGGGAACAAAAACTTTCCTACAAATAACACAAGTCATTTTAAATAACGCAAAAGGCAAAAACGGACTTAGGCCGACAAAGTAATAGGTGGTAAGGAAATGATGCATAATTGACTTTAGGCACAAATGAACACTTGACATCATTAAACTAAACTATAAATATCTAAAGAGGAAGTGAAAGATCATCTTGAACTTATAAACGTCACACTATTCGAGCAGGTAAATGAAATGCCTCCCAAACTTAGTCGAAGTAGTCCTCTCTCTCATACGGCCCCCAAAAATCTTACTTATGGGACCAATAAGACTTATAAAATCAAACATCAATAAAACGAGCAGTATTCAGACATCACGACGACATAATGACAAACGAACCTATTCAAATTACTTTTACAACCACATAACAAATAATTACTTGAGTAAGCATAACATATAACAAAACATATTCCTGATATCCGTAATGATCAGTCGAACTAATACTTTAGGGAGTCCCTATAAAAAGCATGGGAAGTATTTGAAAACGCGATACATACTGGCGTTGGGAGGTTCACAGTGGTACTCTTGACATTGAAACATTATTACTCAATTTTATTACAAATTTAATTTCGTTGACTACAATCCTCAAATAAAACTAATAGTGCTGACTTAATGGAATACATTACATAAATAGGTAACGAAATTACTATTTAATTTGCTTAATATATTAAATAAATTAAATTACAATGAAACATACCTTACCTTCAAAACTGAACATTTAAGTAAACAGTGAAGCAAAACAATTCCATTAAATGAGTTCCAATGAATCACAAACATCTCACAACTATAAAAAATAATCTCATTGAACTAAATTCAGTCTCAACGCTTTTCTTTCCAGAAAGAATACGGTTATTGTGAGGTGCAGAGGCGCATCTTCTAAAAATAAATAAAAATACTTGCTAAACAATATTTAAACCCCTATTGAACAATACCTAAGATCATAAAATAAATCACCAAAAATTATATATTAACAACAAACATATGTGTTAATAACCAAACATAATGAAAATCCTAATAAAACTAAAGAACGAAAAACTCCACGTAAACTTAATAACACTGACCAAAATGATCAATAATAAATTAACTAATATTAACAAATTGTAATAAAAAATGAAACTTTCCCACCCTCTCTAACGTAACCTTCCGAGTTAGTTCATAGCAGCGTCTTCTTGGGTGCCATTGCCTGTGTACGGCTGTTGAACTACTTCGAAAGGCTTACGTAATCTATTCTATCATCAAAGGCCTAGTGTAGAGGTTTCGACGCTATTCAGCGTGCAGCTAGTAACCTACCAAAAAAAAAAATCCACTAAGGACACGGTGGTGTATTAAGCCGTGCGTCTAGATTTACTTTGATTCGAGCTTTACACCCTGCATGCCATAAAATACTGAAATCTTTCTCTTCTCATTTTTATCTTATTCACTCTCTGCATGAGGTTTTGCAACCATCATGGCCGCGATCGGTTGTGAAATTCAAGAACTTGATGGAATTCAAGCCCCGCACGCGGCTTAGGTAACACCGTCAGACAACAAGTGTTCATTCCGGGTTTCAAGAGTTGAATGCAGCTTAAGTCAAACTCTATAAATCAGAAAGTATCAAGGAAATCGTAAGTCGTATGTTGTGGAAAAAAAAGATTGTTTGTATGTTTAAATTTAACTGTACAGCCTGGATAATCGCAAACTAATGTGTATTCCATTTACCAATGGCTAAAAAATAAACGCAATTGCCATAAAACAACCTGACTGACTGACCCCTATAACACACTTTAAAATGGAAGCTCATTACATACTTATTCATACTTGTAAGAGTATTATTAGAAGATACCGCAGTGCTGTATGTAGTCAACTTAGGCACACCATAGCAATTGAGGGTTGTCTAGAAATATCATTCACTGTATGAATAATAAATTTTATGCATATTCTTGTTGCAATTCTTCTTGGAGTTGACTTCAGTACTACTAGTTGTCAATATAGAGTACATCCAAGGTCTGAATATCGTCCCTTAGAATTATCGTTAGGTAATTTATATATCTTTTTGAAATCTAGTTCCTACCGCATACGGCCTGGAGATGACTTCAGCACTAGAGGCTTAATTTTAAGTATTAATTGGTGCTACAATTTTACGACTGCAAAACAAAATATCCTCGCGGTAAAATTTGGAAAAATACTACGGTCCAATACAAAATACTTTAACTACTGCTCAAGCGGCCAACATAGGCTAGTGCTTCTAAGGTATTGGTAGTAGTAGAGGTGACGTTTGGAAAGGGTTTACCTTACTTTACCAATCAGGCTAACGCCGGCGTGGCCTCTGCTGTACACAGAAGTTGTCTCCAGTGTAATCGGTCCATGGCTGTCACTCGCCAGCCTCGCTGTCTGTGGAGGGTCCGCAGGTCACCTTTTACTTGATCGATCCACCTTGCTCGTTGCGCGCCTCTTCTTCTTGTACCTGTCGGTTCGTTTTCGAGAACCATTTTCACAGGGCTGTCGTCCGACATTCTTACGACATGCCCAGCCCATCGTAGTCGACCGATTTTTGCGATGTGTTCGATGGGAGGTTCTCCCAGCAACTGGAGTGTTCCATCTGCACTCCACCGTAGATCAAAAGACCGTTCCGTTCAAAGACTCCAAGGGCGCGTTGGTCCTTCACTAGCAATGTCCATGTTTCGTGGCAGTAGATAACTACCGGTCTAATTAAAGTCTTGTAGATGGTCAACTTTGTGCTTCGGCGAACTTTGTTCTATCTTAGCGTCCTTCGGAGTCCAAAGTCGGCACGATTTCTGGCCATAATGATTGGAAAGGGTCTAGTCTTGACAAACAAGTTGTCACGCAGCTCTAGCTAGATACACTAAAAATCAAGCCACAGCAGAATTTGTAAGTAAAACATAGTTTACATCATATTTTCTATCCTAAGAATCCTAAGAATGTCCTACGAAATCTTAGTTTTGCTAAATCATAAAGTTTGATGTGTTACAAGCTAGGTTTTGGAAAAGATTTGAATATGGTCACTTTTGCAAAAGTTACTCAGATCCCGCAGGGCCTCATTTAGTGGCCAGTATTTTCAGATATCCTCAAAACGCACTCTGATGACCAGATTTGGCTAAACCATGTTTCGCATATTTATAAAAATTTCGCATAAAAATATGTCGTCCACCATCCCTGAACTTACCCCAGTACTCCCACTTTGGAATCTTAAACTACGGATATTTCCGAAATAACCAGTTCAGATCTACAAACGAGTCTTCTTTCCAATTATTTTCAACTTCTGTTTATGAACTGCCCAAAATCCATAAATTCGGCGGAATTGATGGCAGTTCGGTGGATTGATGTCCTTCACGAAGAAATCTACCCCGTTGTCTTGATACCACTGTAGTACTTTTTCACTGTAGTGACAGCTTGCCAATCAGGCCAAAACATTATAGGGCCAATGTGTGTTTTAATGTACGGAAGAGTGCGTTATTTCAGGCTCTCCTGGTGATTCATTTTGGAATCAAGTCTTCTTTGTCACCAAAACCTGGGTTTCTGTCCGCAGCTGCAAATACCTTGTCAGGTTATAAGATATCTTGCGAATTCATCAGCAAAAACGAATTTGAACTTCCGTTCATGAGGATGCATTCTTCGTACTTCGCAAGAACCGTATTGTACAACGTCCGGCCACGGCTTTCCCCTTCTGTGTTCTGTTTGGTTGCTTGCTAGCCTGAAAAGGTCAAAACCCTTGTCGCAGACGAATCTTTCTAAATTTGTTTTGGCTGGCATACAATTTCTTGACGATATCATTATCTATACGCCTTCCAATGCGACTTTCGATCCTTAATTCCATTACAACGGTCAATTTCAACGACAACGACGTCGGTTTTTCAAAGTGGGTGCCTAAAGATAATTTTTGGTTCGCGACTATAGTAATTTTTTTGAAACAAAATTAATCGTAATGAACTTTGCAGCACTGAAAGAAGATACATTTCAAAACAAACTGCTGTCAAAACATTTCTGATCAGGCGGATGGCATCTAAAACATTTTGGAATTTTTTGGCATCTAAGACATTGGAAAAGATTGCTGTCCACGAAGACAAAAGTTTACTCATGACATGGATGAAAACCCAGCTAACGTGCAGGTCCTTAAACCACGCCCTCGATGAAACAAAAGGAATGATGGAATGTAACAGCCGTCCTAGATTTCCGGTGGTTTGCCAACTCGAAATGGTGCTCTGACGCACTAAATGGTAAAATTCATCGTGTGAAATTTATCTATAATAAAATTCGTCTTCCTGGGCGCCCACCTTTGCGAGCGAGTCCGCTTTCTCATTGCCTGGGATTGATCAATGTGAAGGGACCCATACAAAGGTGATCAAACATGATCTTTCGACCTGCACACTCATCTGTTTCTTTAGTTTTGAAAGGAAATAAGATGAGTGTTTACTAGGTTTCTGCGATCGAAGAGCCTCAATCGAACTGAGGCTGTCTGAGAAGATAAAGTAATAGTCTACGGGCATGTTGGAAATCATCCCCAATGCGAAGTCGCTACCAGATTGGTTATGTGACTTATAAGAGCGATGCAAATTTATCTTTAATGATTTCTAAACTACATTCCATACGAATTTTAAATTGTATGTGCTAACTCAGTTTTAAACTAAATGAATTCCCATTTTGGGGGGCTCTACGGCGCAATCTGAACTCGTTTCAAGCTTGGGGAGCAAAAATTTCAAAATTTGGTGCAATCTAGTGTGGTAACTATGTTGATGATCAAGAATGTCTTCCCTAAAGCATACTGATTGAATCTTACCACTCTACATGGCATCATTCAGAGAAAAACTTTAAATTTTACTCAATCATCCAATCTCAAATCCAAACTCACTCATTGATACATGTCCGTGCAACCACCCGCTTTGGCCGGGAATAATTCAATGAGAAACTTTCCCACTATACTAATAAGTACGTTCGTTTCAGCTCGACATGTTCATGTGGAAAAGTTTTAACGACCCAGACACTTAACTGAACAAGTTGCCAGACCCCGATGATGCAGTTCCACGTGGCGGCCCGCAGGGTGCACCTTTCTCGCGATTCGCTTCTCAATAGCGCGAAGAGGACTAAATTTTCCAATCAAAATTTCAATTCTACTCCGCCGCTTATCGCTACCATTTTTGCTTTGCTAGATTTTCGTCCTTTTACTTGGATTTTCAAAATCAAATACCCACGAACCCGGTTGCAGGCAGTGCGCGGAGAAATTTAATAGGACATAATACATATCCGTCACTAGCTGGCATTGAAAGAACGACTTCTAGCCTTCGTCGGCGGCATTCGGTACTCTTTCACATTGACATCTGTACGTCAAGTCCCGTTCATGTACATATCTCTATCTATCTAGCAATGGAAGCACATCCATCCGGTCTTTCTTGGCGGTGCAAGTGTGCAAGTGCCATTTCTCACTTTGAAGACAATCCGTTTTTCGGGATTTGGCTGTCGTTTGACGACGACGATGAAGCTGAACTCTTCACCATTGGAGCTGCCGGCGAGCGCAAATGGCAAACGATATGAGATGGGTTCCTCTAATGAAAACAATTAAATTTTATCTCGTCATTGCAGAATGCATTCATCACCGTCTGCTCAGGCGTTAGGGTTACCAGGATCAGGTAATAGGGAGCTTATCATTGCTGGTAGCTGCGGCATATGCCAGAGGACCCATTGGCGAATCTCATCTCAAATCCACGCTCGATGCAGATATTGGAGAATTACGTCCACGAGTTAACCATTTCTACGATGCGAGCTTCTACGTTCTGATTTGGTAAGACGATATGCTTCCTTTGCTGGTTGACAATCTAGTTTTCGAGACTGCCTGTTGGGGATGAAACCATTTGGCAGGATTTTAATTAACCATGTACATTTGGGTACTCGTTATAATTCTTCGATACAACCCCGCTTTGTTGGATGTCTTATTAGCGTGTCTCTTTTTTTCAGGATTTTTCAAACGAACAATTTAATTATGGGAAAAATGTGTCAGATCTATTTAGCATTTCAGAAGTTGTCAATGACAGACGCGCAAGACGACAGAAGGAGGTCTTTTCCGGTTCAAATGAGTTGCATTTATCCGCGCACTTGGTGCAAAGGGTTGGAGGAATGGAGATTTTAAGTACGAGCTCTGGGGGCAGATGTAGTCTATTAAGTTTGGAATTCATAGCTCTGCAGCGATCGTATTTCATTCTGATGAACGGTGGTGTCAGCAGCGTGATGACTTTCTCGTTTGTCAGTTCGTGGGGAATTGAGCAGCAGATAAATGGAGCAATTGGAATTTGTTAATCAGATGAATGGTGGTTGTGTTATGTTTCGTAATTGGGTTTATTAAAACTAATTGATAACCAGGATGATAACCAGAGTATGCAATCTCTGTTTTTAAATATAATCGGAATTGTAATGATTAATTTATATACGGACAACGCTTTATTGGTTGCAGACGGCTAGAAGTGTTAAAGACTGTACTCGAAAAAGCGGTCGTGAAAAAATTAAACTTTCAGGGAATGAACTAAAGCATTATGATTAGGTTTTTATTTCATTGGTCTATTGGATCTCTTCTTCATTACCGAATTCCGGCACATTGTCCTTTACACCACTTATGATGTTTTGGGCAATATCAAAGCCAGTTCGTTCTTGAATACTTGAGGTGTTTTATAAATAGCGTCTTGCTTCTGTATCTCAAAATACTGCTTATCAAAAGTCCTACACTCAATTTCAAAGTACTTTTTTTCAATTTCACAGCCTGCCGAATGCTATCAATACTGTTTCTTTACATCTTTGGTTCTAGCTGAATTGCTGTCCTTTTCTAGGGTTGCATGTTGATAAAAAGGATGTTTACAATTTTAAACATACCGTGTATGCGTTGTCTTCTCGGTTTGGTGCCCTCCTAATCTTTTAAAAATTGATGCCGGGACGTAAAGGGTGTCCACAATTAAATTGCATCACTTTCAAGAAGCTGTAACATTTTGCCCTTTGGGTTAATTTCAACGAAATTTTGGGTGAAATGACCTCAGCGTGTATTGTTTACACTCCGTGAGTTTCATTGTGAAATGTGTCGTTGTTTCGAAAATTGAGTCGAAGGAACAGCAAGTGCGCGAGAACATTTTGCGCACGAACCTTGACAACCCACTTCTTTCGCACCGAGCCATCTGAAAGATGTTGAAAATTCACCAGTCTACAGTGTCTCGTCATAAAACGTTTCGTGGACCGGTTAACTGTCGATCGGAAGAAGGGGTGAATGGTAGTAAAAATGTTCCGTACTGTGTGAAGGATCACAAGCGAGTGGTTGCTGCATTTAAACGCAAACCCAACTGTTCCGTTCGGGATGTTGCGAAAAAGCTGCACTTGAGCAAAAGTTTCGTGCAGAAAGCCAAGAAACGAGCCGGGCTCTGTTCATTCAAAGTTCAGAAAGCTCCAAACCAGAATAGGACAGCTAAAAAACATGCGCGTAAGCTGTTCACACAAATGTTGAGGTAACCAAACTGCTGCATCATGGACGATGTAAAACACGTAAAAGCGGACTTTAAACAAATTCCCGGCAACCAGTATGTGACTGCAAAAGACAAGTTCGATGTTCCAGTGTCTCTCAAGAAACAGCAAGTGTCAAGGCTACCCAAGAAATTCATGATTTGGCAGGGGATTTGTTCGTGTTGTAAACGGAGTAAGTCTTTCGTGACAGCTTCAGCTGTAAATGCTCAAGTATACATTAATGAATGCCTGAAAAAACAACTGCTTACGTTTCTCAAAACACACTACGTTCCTTTAATTTTTGTCCGGACCTAGCTTTTTGTCACTACTTCAAGGATGTTCTGGAGTGGTACAAGACGAATGGTGTCAATTTCGTGCCGAAGGATCCACATCCCCTTAACTCTCCAGAATTGCGGCCAATTGAAAAATATTGGGCTATAATGAAGCACAAACTTCGTAACATCCTTAAGTTGCCATTACAGAACAGGAAATGTTTAAGCGGAAAAAATGTCAGTCGAACCGTTATACAAAATCTTATGCGTGGGATTAACACCTACATGCCTGACCCTTCTTTAAGCAAAATTCTGGATTTTCATTTGCCTGTAATTCTGCGAAATCTTAACCAAATTGCATACAAGCTTTTGCAAACGATCACAAATTTGTCATTGTTTTTGATAAAGTATCAGAAATTTTACGTAGTTTTAGATATATTCAGGAGAAACCTTCCCGAAACACTTACCAGGATCAAACCGGTACCAAAACATGGTTTGCGACACTTCAAACTTCATAATCTTGCAAAATAAGATCATTGGTGGTGATTTTGGAAATATTTGGCTAATATGGTCACTCTAGATAGCCCTCGGGAACCAGGTTCCACCGGGAAAGTGGGCAGATTTTGAACGGTGCCAGAACATGGCTTGCGACACCTCAAACTTCATGATTTCACGAAACAAGACAAGGTCATTCTGTAAATATTCGGCCATTGTGGCCACTGTACTTTTTTAATACACGCCACACGGTTTTTGATGATGATGATGATGATGATGATGATGATGATGATGATGATGATGATGATGATGATGATGATGATGATGTTGATGAGATACTACCATCTATTGTAGCAAGGTAGCTTTCCATAGCAGTGGAATAATCTGAAAAACGATTTGATCAGGATTCTATTGTTGTTTGTGATCTTTAAGCTCCTGTATGAAGGGCCAAAAACGTTTGGGTGGGCCCGTAAGCAGAGACACTTACGCGAAACCCGCGAATATAGAGAAGAGAATCTCCTTTCAAAAGCAAGTTCACATCCACAGCATTAGAGTCGAGCCCTCGATTGACAGAATAAACCCAATAGATGGGGTCGAAGAGCCCGCCCTCGTTCCACGAAATGTTAACAATAGGGAGGAGGCAGTCCCATGCTCTCTATCCAAATCATTTCACTTGGGTGCCCTGATGGTCCCTCCCTTTTCCCGTTATATATTATGTCGATATGATGATAAAGGGTGCATTCGATAAAAATGGCACACACATATATACTCATCAAAATTAAACTGATTATCGGATTTTCTTGAAATTTTCAGGGAATGAAGAACTACTAATGAGTTTTGATTTACAACATTTGTTTTATTCAATTTCGTCTCCCATCCCGAATGCCAGCACCTTCCTTTTCACTCCACCCATCAAATTTTTTACAACCGATTTTCCCAGTGTTTTTGTTGTTTTTACCCAAATTTTCTTCGATTCTAGCTCTGTTTTTATAGTTTTGGGATGTTTGCGAAGTTTCGTTTTCATAATTGCCCAGAATTTTTCAATTGGACGAAGTTCCGGTGAATTTGGTGGGTTCATATCCCTTGGCACAAAATTGACTCCGTTGGCTCTGTACCACTCCAATACGTTTCGAGCGTAGTGGCAGGATGCTAGATCAGGCCAAAACAGAGTTGATCCTTTGTGCTTCTTAATGAATGGCAAGAGACGCTTCTTAAGGCACTCTTCCGTTTAAATCGCACCGTTTATTGATCCGGAAGTGATGAAGGGAGAACTTATTTGACCACATCCGCAAATCGCCTGCCAGATTAGAAACTTCTTTGCAAATTTCGATAGTTTCTTCTTTCGAACATCCTCCGGAACATCGAACGTCAACTTGGCAACGAAATATTCTTGCCCAGGAAGTTGACGGAAGTCGGCCTTGACGTATGTTTCGTCATCCATCACAATGCAACCGGATTTGGTGAGCAGCTTCGTGTAAAGTTTCCGGGCGCGGGTTTTCGCAGTGATGTTTTGTTTTTCATTCCGGTTTGGGGCTTTTTGCACTTTGTAAACATGTAACCCAGCACGCTTCATGGTTTTCTGCACAAAACCGACTGACACCTTAGACTTTTTAGCGACATCTCGAATTGACATGTTTGGACGGTTCTTGAATTGTTGTACGACTTTCCTGGCCATTTTACTGTCCATTGGACCACTTTTACGACCACTCCCTTCCTCCCTTTGGGCACTCAGACGCTCCTTGAAGGTTTTTATTACACGAGACACAGTTGTATTTGCAATTCCAAGCCTTTTAGCAATCCACCGGTGGGACGCCCCTGGATTTTGATTGTGAGTGCACAAAATTTTCTCACGGACAATTTCTTGTTTCGACGACATGACTGGAACTACTGAATGTATAACTATGAAACTTGGCAAATGTAAATAATACACTATGGATAAAATCTACTCAAATTTCTAGGTTTTTTACTTATACGATTCAAAAGTTATAGAAGATTTTCTGTGTGCCATTTTTATCGAATACACCCTTTATTCAGTATATTTTGTAGTGGTCATTTGATTTAGAAAATTTTTCTAAAAGTAAAATGGGTTAGGGTTTATACCGTTCTTTATTGCTCTGTGTTGTCTCGATGTTACTGCATTTAAAGAGTTGACTTTAGGATGACCATATAATATTGCTCGTGGTCACAGGATAGGGAGGAGAACAGAATGAAAAAGGATTAGTGATTAATACACGCCACACGGTTTTTCAAGGAATTTTACACTTTCGCAAGTTTTGGCCACGAAGGGTTTTCCAAATGATAATTATTTTTCTTCTTTCTTCTTTCATTTTGTATTTCTCTGAAGCACGTTCGAACAGCACCGCAAAAATAAACTTATGATGTTGTTATTGTTATTCGGAACATGTTTTTTCAAGTCAGGGTTTTTTTCAGCGAATCAAAACACCTATCCAGACAAGAAGCACATTCCTGTCAATGATTCCGAAGTCAGGATCATGGCTTACTTCCGCAATGGTGAATTGACAATTGATATGGAAAATAGAATCATCTAAGAGCAAGATGAACACGTCCAGTGGGGTTTTGATTGTACTCAAATCTACATTAAATTTTCGTGCACCATTAGTGAGATGCGATTTCACTTTATTCGGACGATTACTGCTCCATCGAATACTGCCACACTTCGACACGTATGTTTCTTCACCGTTATTCTCTTCTTCAGAACTAAAAGGATCTTCTTCTAGCCACTCACCTTAAACGTCATTTTCCACACCGAACGAGTTTGGGTCGATGATGCTTGGAACATCCGAATCAGAATCACTCAGAAATCACCACGAATTTTTAATTATTTAAAAAACAGAACTCTTCCAATAACTAAACTATCGACGTCACAAAAGAACAACTGATTCAGAACAACTAGGATTTAAGTGATATCGCTACACAGCTTAGAAACAATAACCGTTAGATGCTAGCAACTGTGTTGATCCAGAATAA
This sequence comes from Aedes japonicus, assembly GCA_034211315.2. Classification (NCBI taxonomy): domain Eukaryota; kingdom Metazoa; phylum Arthropoda; class Insecta; order Diptera; family Culicidae; genus Aedes; species Aedes japonicus. Next base: position 24,074 of record JASCZW010000431.1, on the reverse strand, counting down.
CGGTACAAAGTGTAAATAAATTATGATCATACATACTTGGGTTTGTGTGTGTGCGCGTGTGAAACGTTTAGAAATACATTATGAAATGTTTGGTTTATTTTCTTTGGAAGAGAATAGCGTAGGGGCTTCTGGGGTAATAAGCACTTCCGGGGAAAACAACCTTTTTGACCATAAAATACATTTTGACCATCTTTTTGTATGATCTATCAAGCAACATATCTTGATCAACATCTGAACTAGTAGTACTGTATGATAAATCCATGAAAATATACTGAAAATGTACTCGAAATGTGCAAAAAGCCATTATGCGGCGAGTGAGTATATAGCTAGTAACATTGTGAGATTCTCTTTGTCCACTTTCTTTTTCGTTGAAAGATTGTCTATTAAACGATTGCTAACGATTGCCTAACATCCCACTGCGGGGTCGGTCGAGGCACGGACAAGTCCGCCACCTCAACAGGCCTGCTGAGCTGGCGGACTTGTCCGTGCCTCGACCTACCCCACAGTGGGATGTTAGGCAAAAGATGAGGTCTTTGGTTCGATTACCATTGTATACATGCCCTTCCGCTCAATTTTCAAAACATCTGTTCTATTTACAACCTGCCGTACACTGACGGAACTTTCAACACTTTCTCTTCATATCTTTCATTCTAGCAAAAACATTACTGTCCACCCTTGGTGCCTCATGGTGATGAGCGATTTGCTGATGTTTTTTTATGTATTGGATTCTTAATTACACTTTATGATACCGTACTGTGTGTTGAAAATACTTGAACATGTTTTTACATAGCCGTAGGAACGCAAAGAGAAAGTCAACTAAGAGAATCTCTCAATGTTACTTAGGACCTTATGCATTGTTCTGCTTGATAACCCTAGATAATGTTTCAGTTATTTTGAAAATCCATGAGAATCTCATGCTGCATTTGTTCAAAATTTTCTCATAATTTACAAAATGACGTCTTAGAAATGGCCGTTCCAAGTTCAAAATTTATTGCAAAGCTTTTTTAGATGTAATCGCCTTCTCCAACGGAATAAGATTTGTAGGATGTGCAGGCCATGATGATATTGTCCGAATCTGGCCACTTTCCCGTGAAAACGAGCTCCCGGAACATTAACAGGAATGGCCACAATGGCAAAGTATTTTCAGAATGACCACCAATGGTCTTGTTTGATGTGCCGCAAGTCATGTTTCGGTGCCCGATACCAATCAGGTCACTTCATAGGGGGAATCCGATTCCAGGAACGTTACCGCGAGTGGCCATAATGACCGTGTACATCCAAAATATCCACCACTGGTCTTAATTTGCAAAATCGCAAGCCATGTTCTGGTATCGTTCATAATCTGGCCACTTTCCCGGTGGAACCCGGTTCTCGTAGAGCTTCCAGGAGAGGCCACAATGGCTAAATATTTCCAGAATGAGCACAAATGGTCTTGTTTTGCAAGATCATGAAGTTTGAGGCGTCGCAAACCATGCTTTGGTACCGTTTTATCCTGGTCAGTATTTCGGGAAGGGTACTTACCCCACGGTTCTCCTGAATATATCTGAAACTAGGTAAAATGTGTGTTTCAAAAACTAGGACAAATTTGTGATTGTTTGCAAAAGGTTGCATCCAATTTGGTTAAGATTTTGCAGAATGACAGGCAAATGAAAATCCAGATTTTTGCTAAAATAGGAGTCAGGCATGTAGGTGTTAAAAGTACTCAACCGTTTATTGCACGAAAAGAACGGGATGGTTGAGTAGCTGCAACTTAAAATTGAGTTATTTTGGACTTCAATTTCAAACTTTAAATGAGTAAGATATAGAAATATCAGTTTGCAAGTATTAAGGTTCTACATTATTATTGTAAATATTGTTTAAAATATAGATATTTAGGTATTGTAGTTGAGCGCAAAAGCAAATTAAAATACTTAAAATGGTATCAAACATTGAACACAAAAACAACCTAAATTTGAGTAAATTTGTGTGTTCTGACTAGATGGGTGAATTCAACTTAAATGAGTTCTAAAATTTACCCAACAGTTAACCTCACTTGACAATAGGAGATCGCAGCAAGCCGTGCTTTTAAACTAACGTGTTTTGTTTTTGCTGCGTCGTTTTCGCGAACAAAAACCAAACAATAATTCGTAATTTAACTCTAACTAACAGTGAAATCATTAAATATAGGCGTGCTTTGGGAAAGACGTAGTGAATACAATCGATTTCCTCTTGAAATGTGTGAGTGTCGGTAGTATTTCCACATTTTTTGTTTTTTTTTGTGCTTCGCCCCCGCACTCGGAAGAAGAGTTACTTTAGCTTAGTTTTGTTTATTAGTGGTAGTATTGTGACATCCGGACATAAATGATTAAGTTTGAGTGTTTGTCCGCTTTGTCGCGAGTGAATCGATGATTATTAGCAGTTTTGAAGTTCGTTATAGAGTCGCCTCATAGCGGGGATTTGATGTTGGCAGTGTGTTGTGAAACAAAAAGAAGACCAGTGCATGTAAAAAACGGCCATTTGCTTGTTAGAAGCAGCCATGTCCAAACACTACACTGCACCAGGGATACCAGATATTTTTTTACAAATATCTGTGATAAAAATTTGAAATATCTGGGAATGTCTTTAAAAGTCTGTTATTTTTTTTTTTTACAAAATTACCCAACAAATATGAATGCTGAATAACCGTTTGTTCAAACAAATTTGGAGAAGTTGTTCAGCTTTTTCTTTTAGAAAGTTGCATAACTTCTCCAAATTGATTTGAACAAGCCATTATTCGACACAGATGTTGGTTGGGTAGACTTCTTTCAACGAAAATACGTAATAAGAGAGCGAGTTATGTCATTTTCGCTATGTGTGTGGTTATGTAAACGTTTCTGCATCTTTTTCTTGGATTGTATGTTTCCCCCTGAACTTCAGACAAAATTCCTCATGAACTTCTTGGCAGTCACGTCTTAATTTCTTCGACATTCACGTTTAAGAACCCAACCTTACCCTCTAGAAACATTTGGTAAGTTTTTTTTTCCTGAACATAGTTACTTTCTAAACTTCTGATAAATCTCATCCTGAACTACGAGGGAAATTTCCAACAAAACGATGGGAAAGTACTCTCCAGAATTTCTTGGAAAATCTTATTGAAGTTGTAAGAAGTTTCTTCCTGAACTTATGAGAAGTTCTTTTCTGAACTTCCGAGGAGAGTATTCTCCTGAACTTCGAGAATGTTTGTCCCTGAGTTTCTGAGAAGTTCCTGCTTAAACTACTAGAAAGCTCCTCCAATACTTCTTCCTTGAACTACTAGAAAGCTATCCCAAAATTTCTTCCTGATTTATCAAAAGTATCTACCTGGCCTTCTAGGATTTTCTGAACTTTGAGAAGTTCTCATTCTGAAATGCTGGAATGTTCGATTCAAACCTTTACGGATGCTCTCTAGCACTTCTGGGTAGTTCCAACTAAAGTTTAGGTCTCTTCGGAACTTCTAAAAGACCTCTTGTGATCTTCTGAGGAGTTCTTTTCTTAATTTTTGGAAAAATATGTCTTGATCCTACAGGTAGTGCCCTTCTGGTAAGTTTCTTTCTGAAATTGGAAGTTTCTCTTTCCAAACCTCTGATTGATCCATCCTGAACTGCGAGGACATTTTATTGAAACTTTGGAAAGTCTCCAAAACTTCTGAAAATTCCTAAATTTGTTTTGAAGTTTCTTTCTGGACTTCTGAACTTTTGGGAAGTTTTCTTCAGAACTTTGAGGAAGGTTGTTCCGGAACTATTGGAAAATTCGTGCTCAAATTAGAAAGAAACACCCCCAATGATCCTGTAAAGATTCATTTTGTTCTCTCTAAAGAATTTTGAGAAATCTTCATTTTGAAATTTTGAAATGTTCTCCTCTGAGTTTTGCCAAATCTGCCTAGCACTTCATAAGGATTGTTTTTCCTGATTTTTTGAGAAATCTTAGATAGTTACCTTCCTGGTTAGTTCCCGTCTAAACAGTTGGGACAGTTTTTTCCTGAACTGCTTGAACTGCTTGCTCTCAATACTTCTTAGAAGTTTCTACCTGTCCATCGGAGAAGTTTGTTTTTTCGAAGAAGTCTCTTCCTCGGGAATTATCTTTCTGAAGCTCTGGGAAGTCGTCTTCTAAACTTCCAGGATGTACCCTAAATTGTGGGTCTTTTCTTTCTATACTTCTAGGAATCTAGGACTACTACAGTGATATATTTCTAAATCCCTAGTACAAATGTACTGAAATAATGCATTTTTTAAGCTATTTCAATAGCTCAGAACTTTTTCTGTTGTTCTATCCCCCGAGTAGCAACCAACTGGGCTTTAGAATAACATACTCAGCAACTCCATTTCACGATGAATTTCTTGACTTCCGTTGTGACTTAATGGCAAAGGAAGAATATTACCAACGCTTTGACAATAATTTTTCACATGGGATTGAACACTATTATAAGTAGGGTCTCCATGTTACCTAGGAAAGGACCAATACGATACTTATCTCCTGGCCCATTGTGTCTTCAAGTGGCTTACCGCTTTCGTTTCTTCAAGGATTTCTACTTTAAATGACACCTACGATATTAAAATATTTTTTTTTAACAAAGCTTCTTATCGTACCTACAATACTGTTCAGATCCTTGTACGTTTTAAATCCGAAGTTCAGCGAATACTTTTATATGGAATTTAAAAAATATTTTAAATGTCTGTAAAAGTCTGCAACATAAACAAAATGTCTGCTGAATGTCTGCATCGTTAGAAAAGTCTGCAACAAAAATGAAAAGTCTGTAAATTTACAGACATGTCTGTGAATATGGCATCCCTGCACTGCACGCCGAGCTACTTAGAACCACGCTAGCAAGTGTATTATATTCACCACTTTGACTTCGTGCTCCCAGAGTAACACGCAACGCGGTGGGTACAACACCAATGTCAGTGCTCGTGGTTTGGCTTCGGACACCGTGGCTGATTCTTCGGCAAACACCACAGCCGAGTGTTTCCGATTGTGTCCGATTGCAGAACACACGCGTGGTTTATTTATTTTCTTTCTAACCGAGCCGTGCTTGTTAAGTTCATTAAACTTATGCGCCCGTCACCCAACAGCCAAGAAAACAAACCAATAAGCCAATTATCAAATTTTTAGAATCATCCGACGAGCATTGCTCTATCCGTGGCAACCAGTGTCAAACTGGGTGTAAGTTGAGAGCTTTCTTGTGATCGTAACGACTCGGCTCGTGTATTTTTCCAAAAATCAAACTCGGTGTCAAAAGCAATACACGAGCGTGTACACTCGTGTCGTGTCCTTCGCGTTGCGGGTTCATCTATAAGCACGACACTAAAGTGGTGAATTGTGTAGGATGCATATCTGACGGGCGGTTTGGCAACGTCAATTTTTGCGCTTATTTTGTCACGAGTGCAAGAAGCTAATTACGAATCAACGTCGAGAATTTTCATGTTTACGAATGAACAAGCGACTGTAATTAAGGAAGCGGCCATGGGTGAGATGTATCTGACTATAACTATATAACAATAACCTTATTTTTAAATAATACCAAATACGTGCCTGGTTTGGAAGGTTAACATGTGTTTTGTGTTGCAGTGCCCTTATCCAAATGATATCGGTAATGTTTACATGCGGGGCTTATTGTATGCGAAAGTAACCTCGGAATGGGCGTAACTTTCCAGACATTCAGAAATGGGTTGCTGGATCAGCAGTAAAGCTATCACTTTCTGGCTCTCGGATTGAAGCTGCTTCCAATGATCACTTGAGGGTTTGTTGTAAGCAGATTTCTTCCATAATACCATTGCCGGCCAATAAATGTGTTCGATTGTACGATTGTACTCACACACACACACACACACACACACACACACACACACACACACACACACACACACACACACACACACACACACACACACACACACACACACACACACACACACACACACACACACACACACACACACACACACACACACACACACACACACACACACACACACACACACACACACACACACACACACACACACACACACACAGTTAACCTCACATGACAAAACTCAACGTGGAGTTATTTTTAACTTAATTCTGGGTACTTTCTTCTAAGCGTGTACACGGAATGGTTACTACGATTGACGATATGTATGTTGCTGGTGGTAAGAATATCGGTATATCAATCCAATTATTTTAAGCATACGCTAAACGAAGTGCAACTTCGAAAACTTACTTTTTATCTGTTCGAAAATCAAAGAAGAATTTTTAGCATTTAGAATTTCCCGCTTTATTTCTATACCTATAACAGACGAGTTGTTCGGTTATGTTTAAGAATCTCATTTATTTTGATTTCGAAATATTTTTTAAGCAATTTTCAGCTTCGATTGCGAAATTTGATGAAGGTTCAAGAATCAACGTTTAAACTCTACCGAGCATTTAATCTGTTAAAATTAAGGTTTTAAACAATGAAAGTCGGATACCTCCTAAACCTGCAACATAGCTCAAAAAGCTATCGAAAGATTCCAGTTTTCTGACTGCTGTAATTCCCAAAATAAGCTGATTAAATTGCACTGTTGATGGTAAATTTTGATGCAACACGATTAGTAGATGGGTTACCTTCCTTGAGATGGTCTCTATCTTGATTGAACAAGCGTTGAATCTCGTTCGATGGATGTGGAAAGTGAGGTTTCCCCCGCCGGCTGATGGAGTTTTGACCTAGTCAACGAAGAAAGCACTTCATACCGACAACAACAACGAGGCAGGAAGTGGCGAGGAAATTGCACAAAATAGAAACCTTATAATAAAATGTTCCATCATTCATTCATGGCAACAAAGGACCGGCCACCGGACAAGAATGCCGTAAAGTGATTTTTGCTTTTTGCACACAGGGAACGGAACCTCTCCTTCCGAATCCCGGGGGAATTTATTCGCAACTAGACATGAAGAGGGTGATACGATGGTGGAAAAAGTTCAACCTTGACCAGCCTTCCTAACCGGATCTACGAGCACGGACACTAATGCACGGTAACCCTGTCTGTTGCCTACGTCAGAGATGGGATATGATATCCGTACAATTTTGGATTTCTTGCTGCAAGAAAAGCGAACGCTGCTCTTGACTCTCCCGTCAGTCCCGACGAGTCATGAAGAAAGTGCATCAGCTTAAAATGTTTTACGTGCAATGCGAGAATGATGGGGTGGTTTATCTGATCAAGCGTATGAAAAAAAATGAATCTATATATGCATAAGAAATGAACCAATAACATGCCAAACCAAGCGTCAAATATTGCGGACAGTAAGAACGCACTCCCAAGTGGAACCACTCTAACCGATATGCATGCAAGCAATCCTAAAGACGTTATCTGTCTAAGGAGCACTCTGGTACTGGTCTCGGTAGTACCTATCTTCCTTCTTGACCAACCACTCAATAACGTAATCGAAATTGGATGCTTAAGCTGGTCTCAAGGGTAATCTGGAAGATTTGTATCGTCCTCGTTGTTGCATTTCTTGCAATGCAATACCGGAAACTGTTGAACTCACTCTACCTTCAGGTTGAGCCTAGTGCACCTACAACAAAGCTTCTAATCAGCACAACTGCACCCGTACGTTTGTGTTTACAAACCCCACTTTAACATTCACAGCTACCATCGGGTTTCGCTTAATCCGATCGACATGCCCCGGAGCGAAACAAGTGTAATTTTCATAAAACTTTCAAACCGCCACTGGGAATTTCCGACCATCGCCCCCATACGGGTAGCATCGAGAAGATAATGGGATATCCGATGCAAGAAAGTCAAAAACTGTAACCTACACTGACTGTCTAGTCGGTGCTCACTAAGGTACAATCTCCGCTTTTGACTTCCGTGTTGTATAAAATGGTTGAATGAACGGAAGGGATGCTATGTAGGTTAAATTTTTAACATCATCATCGCTGGCTGTTGGAAATATGTAGTTCGAGTCTCGAAGCGGAAGGTGTTGCGTGTTTTAACAGGGAAAGTTACTGTGGTGCCGTTTTTAGCTGCTGGTGTTTCCAGGAGAAATGTATGGATGTAAGTTTACCAATTTACTTATTTACAAAATTAAATTTTGAATAGTTTTTGGAAGTGGGAATACAACCGCCTTGAGAGCCGGGGAATTGTGAAGAATGTTCGGAAGTAATTAGGTTAATTTGTGTAAATTTTGGTAATTTGAGCATGGCTACGCGAACTTAAAAAAAAACCGGAGAGGTGGATTAAATTAAAGATCGGATAAAGGAGTAATCAGCTAAACGATGGTTTAGGAATAGAAGCCTATGCAACTTAATTTTTAAGTAATTAACCGAACATTTAAAACCCCTCCTTTGGTCGGCTAGTTCAGCAACTCTGCGACCATATGGAGGCAACACAGCTGGAAGATCACCTGATGAATCCGTTGTTGATTGGCGAGTTGGCGAAGAAGCTTCCATCGGGCACGAAGATGGATTGGATCCGGTACAAACGAAGCGAAGTCAATGACCCGAAGAAGGTCACGTTACGTACCATGGCGGATTTTCTAGCGGAGATAGTTTCTGTTGCGACGGAGTCGATAAAGTTGGACGATGTGTCTGAAAGATGTCGAGGCTGTTCGCATTCCCAGATACTACTTCGGTGACGGTGATGGACTTGATTACGGATCACTTCAGCTACACATATTTGCGGACGCTAGCGAGTGCGAATATGGAGGAGTCGGTTACTTTCGTATATTAGCTAAAGGAGTTCCACGATGTGCATTAGTCCAAGCTCCAATCAAACTGCATTCTATTCCACGTTTGGAACTGATGGCAGCAGTGTTAGGCGCTCGCCTGAAGGATACAATTCTGGGGAGTCATAACTTCGAAATAAAAAGGGTGTTCTACAGGACCGATTCCCGTACTGTTCGGTCGTGGATTAAATCGGACGCTTGAAAATACCGTCAATTTGTTGCGTTCAGGATCAGCGATATATTGGCGCGAACGAAGGTACCGGATTGGAGGTGGAATCCAACGAAGCTGAATGTGGCGGATGAATTGACAAAATGGCCAAAGAAGTGGCCTCAAGAATCGTTCCTAAGAGCAGGATACACGTGGATAGAAGGACCAGCGCGAGTGGTTGAGCGACGATGATGTGGAGCCGAACGATCCCGAAGAGCTTCGAGCTGCGTGCTTGTTTCACAAGGTGGAAGTTGCAACGTCGAGGATCTCAAAGTGGAACGTGTTGGTAAGGACTGTGGCATGCGTGATTCGGTTCGTGGAGAATCTCCGCAGGAAAGCAAACGGGATTGGAACTTATATTTATTTCTGTTTATTTCTATTCATCAACAGATTATGTACAAATCCCAATGATGTTACATAAAGCTAAACTAGAACGGTACATTAATAGTCATGACATAAAACAAACTAAAAATTACACTATCCATGCGAATTAGACAGGTCTTTAAAAAAATGACTAAACTTACGACGAAGCATCTGGCGAGTCACGTTAAAATCAAACAAGGCGGAAACCCTCTTAAAAAGTCTTTGTAAACCGCCAATTGCGCCAAACATACTGTAATTGGTTCGTTGTGGAGGTAACCGCAGCATTGAACTATTCCTCAGGGCTCGGGGTTGCACGTTGATATTGATTTGCTCCAGAAGATCAGGACAGTCGATGCGGTCTTGCAAGATGTCTGCGATGAACAAAGCCCTGGCTATATCTCTACGGGCTAACAGGGACTCCAGGTTAATTAGACGGCAACGGATTTCGTCATCCAGCTTGGCAAACGATAGGGATCCGTCCACGGTAGTTTACGTAGCGCAAATCTCAAAAACCGTCGTTGAACAGCCTCTACTCTAACAACACCGTTGTTGTAATGAGGAGTCCACACAACCGAGCAATACTTTAATATAGAACGACACAAGGATCAGTACAACGATTTGAGGTAGTAGATGTCCGTGAAGTCCTTAGCAATCCGAAAGATGAACCCCAGAACGCAGGAGGATTTGCCGACAGCGTACGAGATATGCTGCTTGAAGGTGAGTTGGGTGTCCAGAATTACTCCCAAGCCCTTGACTTGACTGACGCGCTCAATTTCGGTGCCCAACAAGACATACTTGAATAAAATAGTCTGTTTCTTGTGCGAATACGAGATAATCGTGCATTTGGCCGGGTTGACGATTCAAAGTGCACCAGTCGGCAAAAGCATTTAGCTGACGTTGAAGAAAGCGACAGTCGTCGAGTGAGTGCATTCGAAGATAGAGTTTTAGATCATCTGCGTATGATAGTCGAGGTCCTTCGAAAGTCAAATTTACGTCGTTGAAGTAGATCAAAAAAATCAACGGTCCCAAGTGACTACCCTGCGGTATACCAGACGTGACTTTGAACATGTGAGACTGACAATCTCCTATGACTACAGCCAGATGACGGTCAGTGAGGTACGATTGAAACCATTGCAGCAGGCATCCGTTGATCTCAAGCCTGTCCAGTTTGGCAATAGCTATGCGGTGGTTCAATTTATCGAAGGCTGCAGACAAGTCGGTGTAAATGACATCCGTTTGGGCACGTTTCGCCATACTGTCAGTAATGTAGGAAGTAAGGCACAACAGGTTAGTAGCAGTGGAGCGACCAGCCATGAATCCGTGCTGGTCGGTACTGATATACGATTTGCAGTGAGCGAGCAACGGTTCCATAATTACAAGCTCAAACAGTTTAGCAACAGCACCAAGCGAAGTTATGCCGCGATAATTTCCAGCGTCCCGTTTGCTTCCCTTTTTGTGTACTGGAAACATGTGCGCAAATTTCCAACAGCGAGGAAAAATACCGACAGTCGCAGATAGTCGAAAAACGTGCAGCAGCGGGGGCAACAAACTATCCAAGTGTTGTTTGAGAAAGGACGAAGGAATTCCATCCGGCCCGGGATTATGAGATAATTTGAGTTTTGAGCAGGCCTTGATTATCATCTCTGCGTCGATGTCGACTTGGCCCAAGGTTTGATCGGCAAGGGGAACATAGCTGGCCGCAAGCGTAACGTGACCAGTAAAGGCGGATGATGAAGAGTTAGTTTCACTAGAGGAGAGGGAGCTTCGCATAAGAGTGGAGCGGTGTTTTGGGTGCTCACGAAACAGAGGTCCAAGCTGCGTGTGTTCTGGTTGGTGACATGATTGATTTGAGAGAGAGTAGCTGAGCTGTAATTGTCCAGAAGGAACGAAGCATTGGAATGCATGACAGACTGATTGGCATCGGGAAATAGAAACCCACTGTCAGTTAATTTCCATGAAATCCCAGGCAGATTAAAGTCGCCTATCACCATAACTTCGTCGGTTGCTTTGGCATTTTCCAAAATTGCGAAAACCGATTGGCAATGTGTTGCAATTAGGTCACGCTCGCATATGCGGTCGGGTGGAATGTACAGTCCACAAAGGAATAACGTACGATCGCCCAATTTGATCGACGTCCAAACTTGTTCCAAACGAATCCAAGAAGGGTTTTCATGAGCCTTTGCTTTAAATTTTGTACTTATAGCCACTAGTACACCCCCACCTTTTGCTTTATGGCTATTATCGGCATTCCTGTCACATCGAAATACCTCGTAATCTTTGCCGAATACCTGAGAAGAGAGTGTGCGTGAATCCAGCCAGGTCTCCGTGAGGACGATAATGTCGTAGCACTGGTCCGAAGTAGCTATGCGGAAATCGTCGACATCGCTGTTAATACCACCGACATTCTGGTAGTAAATGACGATCTCGTGTGTGGCAGCCGAAGTACCGATGACATAGCTAGAATGCGAGGCAATATCAGGTAAAGGAGAAGCTAAATCGTGAATGTACTTGCCTGCTAAAGCAGGTTGGAAGACCCCCGGTGTGCATCTGCCCTCAGGGCCGAGACGACTATGCTGTACGGTGGCTGGAATTGGCGCGACTGGGGCAGAGGGACCGGGGACTTCCAAAGTGCTTTCCACGATGCGTCTCGGATGTGATGTGCACTGATTCGTCTCTTAATCGGGTAACTCTTCGTACAAGCTGGAAATTGGAAGATATTCAGGAAGCGAAAAGCTAGAATTACACGCGTACTTGCCTGAGATTACAGGCTGGAAGACCCCCTCTGGAACCCCGAACTCAATATCAGGATGACTCTGGTGGCGGGAACACTGGGAACAGAGCTGACGATCGGTTTTTGAAAGTGGTACAACTGAGACGAGGGCAGAGGGGGCTTCCAAAGAGCCTTGTCGCGTGCATCCCGGTGTTGAAACCTGTGACATTAGCTGAGCATCGGGCAAGGTTGATCCGTAGTTGAGACGTTCACAAGAAGAGCTGGTTGATTTTGTGGTTCCACCGTCGAGGACTTCACGATGCGGGTCACGTTTTTTGCTTTTTCATCCTCGAAGGGCCGGAAGAAAACGTTTTCCGGCCAAGAATCGCAGGACAATGCTTCCTTCTCCGAATTTTTGTCCACACCCACTTTGAATGAGACAAAATTCAACGTGGACAAATCTTTCCCTTTTGGAACAAGTTTTACCACCTTCGGTTTATGGTCGATGGTCAGATGAAGGCATTCACACACCAAGTCGGAAATTTTCTGTTTGGTCGTAGTCGGATGAAAAGCAGACAGATGTATCCAGACGAAATTACGGGTGTGAAAGTAGTTCGCCTCCCCGCGCTGCACCCTGGAAACGTTAGGCTCCCCCTAACGGCTAAACGGACTACGGAGGGAGCGTCATTGGGCGCATTGGGGTGGATGTCAGTAAAACCCCAATTATGGCAACTGGCTGTGAAAGGAAAACGAGCGGAACCGTGCAATCGGGCTGGCAACTGTGTCGACCTCCTTAGTACTGCCGGGTGACACCGCGCAGGAAACGGCGGGGTTCCCTTCGGCACATGGCTGTCTCCGTCCCACTAAAACCGTGGCAGGCCTCCAGTACGTTCCATTCTCCACCGCCCGACCTCGCCAGTCGGGCGGAGTAGGCTCGAATGACCCTATACCTGTCTTACGCCGATCCGGCTCTGAACACGGTTCCCATGAAGGGCCGTGTCAGCCCCTAGCATGGCCTCCCTGCTTGCATAGACAACCATGGGATCAAGAAGGCGACTACTCCACGTGGGTTTGGATAGCGGCTGGAGGGGACCCAACAGAATGGAGGAAAATAAAAATAAAAATAATAAAAATGAAAATGAAAAAACAAAAAAAGGAGCATTCAGAGGCAGAGGAGAAAACGAAAGAGAGGCGAACCCGTTCGCTAAAGGCGGCCTAGCGAGATCCCCAACCAGGAAAATGGTGGGATCCGGCGTGTCCGACACCTGTGGAAGTGCCACGGCATCAGAAGCAGGTGCCGCCAGACTAGGCGTGGCCATGGATGGGCCAGGACTCATCCGGGCCATGGATAGGATGCGGGAGAGCATCCCCAAGGTCGAAGAAGTGTCCGAGCAGTTGGACGCGATTATTGACTTCACGTCATCGCGTTGCAACATCGCCAAGGACCTGAAGATGAGCCTCGCTCAGGCTACGCCTTACAGTGCAGGCTGCCTGTAAGGAGAGAGAGGAGCTGGAGGCCAAGCTCCTAGCCGAGCAAAGCGCCAAGGAACTGGCGCGGCTGGTTGCTACGGAAAGGGCGAGGGAGATAGCCTCGAAGCAGACGCAGACGGAAGTGTCCGTCTCCGTCGGAGACTCCACCCCATCTAACATGGGAGCAGGGAGCTCCAAGCGGGCTAGGCAGTCCCCGGGCGAAACGGCACCGGGCGCTACTAGAAGCGCATCGTGTCGGATCGCCCCTGTAGGCAAAAGAACCTCACGCGAACGCGGCGGCGGGGTCAGAGGGTCCATCCTCGCGACCCGATTTAACGGGCCGCAAAGAGAGAGGCCCCGGCGCTGAGCCCAGCGCCGAAGGCGCGAATCCCAGCTCGAGAGTTGTCTCAAGCGCCGAAGGGGGCCGAGCGGTAGAATGAAAGAGATCGAAAAAGAAAGGAAAAGCGACAGGTGGCCCGCAAGCGCAACCGCGGTGAGGCCCTCATCGTCAAGACCGACGCGTCTAAGTACTCGGAGGTCTTGACGATGAAAACCTCACCGCAATGCGCCAGCACCAGCTGGCTTTTTCCTTTTTCTTTTCGTCTTGAACTAACACCGCTCGGTGCTGGTAATATAAACTGGTCGCGCCTTCGCTGAACCAGCGCCGGGCTCTCTCTTTGCGACCCGTTATCGGTCTTGACGTTCCTGCCCACCCTCCGTTCTGTAAATTCTTTGCCTACGAAGGCATCAACACGATGCGCTTCTTCAGCGCCCGTGCCGTTCTTCCAAACCCTTCAGCTAGTGTGTTAAACAGGGTAGTCCGACGAAGGTGGTACTTTCCGTCTGCGTCTGCTCGAATATCTCCTTTTCAACAACCTTCTAACACGCCAGTTCCCGCAACTGGAAGCGATAATCTCTCTACAGGCAGCCTGCACTGGGCGTAACACAAATTAAATCTTCAGGTCGCGGCGATGTTACCTGACGTGAAGTCAACTTCAATCGCCTCCTTCTTGATTTAGTGGTCTGGCCCCATCCATGTACGCGGAGTCTCGTAAGTACGCTGCAGACGGAGTTCATCTCTCTTTTCGTTTTCTCATATATAAATTGCTCCTTTTTGTTTTCATTTTCATTTTATTCCATTCTGTTAGTCCCCTAACAGCCACGTGGAAGTAGTGCCTTCATGGTGTAGGAAGACATCTGATTGACACGGCCTAAATGAAGACCGTGTTCAGAAGCGGATCGGCATCGCGTGATGTCAGATGAACGCTGCAGAGCTGGTAGTGTGATGAAAATCAGAACACTGGAGAGCCTACATTTTGAATGGGACGAGACTGTGTGCCGAAGAACCCCGCCTGCACGCGGTGTATCTACATATGCAAAGTCTGCTCAGTTCCACTCCTCACTGCAGCAGTTATACAATTGGGGTTTACTGACATCCCCCAATGCACCCAGCTCTATGATCCACAGCGTGCAGAAGTGATTTCAGGTGCAGCTGAAGGCAATTCTTTTGCCCATCTGGAATACATCTGTCATTCGATGATGTGAAGAATGCTCATCTGACCATCATTAAACCGAGATGTGCTCCCAAAAGAAGGTAATCGATGATATATCTCCATTCAAAGTGATGGTAAAAATTCGGAAAACGTAATCCTGCGATGTAACCGGAAAACCGGGCAGCCTCGAGATGAAAAGCAAAACGCAGGCCCACCTCGTGAAGTCACCGACAGTAGGCTACAGGATCAGCCAGTATTTCTTGTGAACGTCTCCACACGGTCAACGCGATCAGCTAATGTCTGAGGTTTCAACACCGGGATACGCGCGACAAACTGCTGAAGCACTCTTGGCGCAAACGCCGCTTTTCAAAAACCATCGTCACAGCTCTATTCCCCGTCATTCATACTGAAATAATCTGTCGAGCAACTACGCGTATTAATTAACTTTCGCTACGAATATCTTCAATTTCCAGCTTGTACGAAAGAGTTACCCGATTAAGAGACGAATCAGTGCACATCACATCCGAGACGCATCGTGACTGCTGGAGTCGATCCTCTGCCCAGTCGCGCCAATTCCATGCCGTACAGCATAGTCGTCGGCCTGAGGGCAGATGCACACCGAAGTCTTCAACCTGCTTTTAAGCAGGCAAATTGATTTAGCTTCTCCTTTACCTGATATTACCTCGCGTCTAACTATGATAAATCGTGCTGCCACACGGATCGTCGTTACCACCGGAATGTCGTGTGTGCTGGCGATGTCAATCGAACGTTTCCCGCATGAAAGCCACTTCGGACCGGATACGACATTATCGATCCTTCGCGGAGACCTGGCTGGATTCACGCGCCTCTCTTCCAGATGAAGCAAGATGCAGGATATTTCGATATTGACAGGTCTGGTATCAACTGTATAAACCAAAGTTGAGTGTCATAGTGTATAAATTTAGAAACCAAGGCTCATGAAAACAGCTAGTTCGTTGTTTCGTTGGACGTCGTCAAGTTGATCGTACATTATTCCCTTTGTGGACTGTACATTCCGCGATACATATCAGCGTGACTAATTGCAACGCAATCGATTTCTGAAGTACAGAGAGTAGAAGCAACCGACGAAGTTATGGTGATGAGCGACGCAATCTGCCTGGGATTTCATGGAGAATGAGTTCTATTTCCCGATGTAATCGGTCATGCATTCAATCTTCATTCCTTCCCAGTTGGTACAGCTCGGCTATACTCTCAAATCGGTATCGTAAATTAACCAAGGCTGCAACTGTTCTGTTTCGTGACGCTAAGCGCATAATGCGGCTCTCTAGTGAGCTAATAACACAAATAAATCCGCCTGTCGCGTTCAGCTTTACTGACTGCTCTCTTCCCGCAGCGTCAGACGCTGGGCCAAGTCGACATCGACGCAGAGATGATGAAATCAGGGCCTGCTCCAAACTCAGGTATCTGTCGGGCTGACGATCAGCCTAAACAATGCTGGATAGTTGCCCCGCTGTATCTATAAATTGACCTACGTTTGTTGAAGATTTGCGCGCATGTTTCAATGCACAAAGGAAGCCAGACGGAAATTATCATCGTATAACTGTGCTGTTGCTAAACTGTTTGAAAACTGTATTCAGGACCGTTAACTCACTACCCAATCATATATCGTACCGACCGGCGCAGTTCATGGCTGGTCATCGCTACTGCAACCTGTTGACGCCTCATTGCAGGCAGTTGTGATGGAGCAATCTTGCAGCCTCATTAAATTGAACCGCCGCGCATGTATGACTGGACGGGCAGATCGGATGCCTGTAAATAGTTTTTCAATCATCAAACGCACTGACCGTCATCTGAAACAATGAATCATGGGAGATTATCAGTCTCCATATTTCAAGTCCGTCTAATCTTTAAGTCGTCGCGGGACCAGTTATTTTGATCAACTCAACATGGTGACTCGGTTGAACCTCGGTATCGCTGCGCGGATGATCAAATCTAATGTCAGTGCGCTCACTCGACGATGTCGCACTATTCAGCGATGACTAAATGCTTTGCCGATGGTAACGAATCTGGCCAAATGCGCGTTCCATCTCGTATGATTCTTACAGAGCAGACTATTCTATTCCGTAGCTCTGTCTTGTTGAACAGCGTCGTGAAGTCTTGAGATGGACTTAACTGCCTCAGCTCGGCGCCATCTCGTAAGCTGTCGTCCTTCACCTTTTGCGTTCTGGAATTTCATCAACTCAGTTATGGGGCCTTTCATGGACATCCCCGCATAGATCGTTATTGCTTGATCGCTGTGATGGATTCTGAAATTGTCGGTGTGTGGACTTCATTACAACGGCGACCGTTGTTTATTGGAAGTGACGTAACGACGGTCACAGATTTGCGCTGCATGGATGGATTCCCCTCTTCGTTGCCAAGCTGGATGACGAAATCCGTTATACGTCCTATTTAGCGGCGATAGCCGGAACCCCGTTCATCATGAACGGGTACATCGATATCTACTGGGTAAGATCAATATCAACGTGCATTGACCCTGAATGAGTTCAATTAACCGGTTCCTCCGCAACAGACAGTACGTATGTTTGGCGCAGTGTATTTAAGATTTTTAAGAGGGTTGTTTAGTGTGACTCGCCAACTCTTTTAAGTTGTGCAATTTCGCGTGGATGATGTAATTTTAGTTTGTTACGTAAATGTGACGTTCTGGCCTTTTATGCTGGCTGTCGTTGAGTTGTACATGTCTGTTGATGAATGAAATTAAATATGAGTTCAATCCGTTACCTTTTCACGGTTACCGGCACGTTCCTTTTGGATCCTCGTGCAACTTCCCGCGCTGTGAAGGCGCACAACTCCTTCATCGTTCAACTCCGCATCATCGTCGCTCAGCCGCTCGCTTCGTGATGTATCCTGTAAGTTGATTCTTCAGGCCATGTAACCGTTCAGTCATCCATACATTCGGCACTCATTGGGTCCATAATCGGCTGCCTTGCTATCGCCATAAAGCGATCTGAACGCAACAAGCGGTAAGCGTCGATTTAATCCGCGACCCGAACAATTACTTCATTCTATTAAAACACGCTTTATTTCGAGTTGATGTATCGCTCGGGCGAGCAGCCTTAACATGGACATTGGAAGCTGGACTAATGCGCATCGTGGAACTCGCAACAGCCAGCAATGTCGACTCCTCCATATGCGCTCGCCAGCGTCCTGTGTGGCTGAAGTGATCCGTAATCAAGTCCATCACCGTACCGCAATGTATCTGGGGTACGGGCAACCTCGGTACGTCGTCAACTTTATCGTCCGTCGCAGCTAATCTCGCTGAAAATCGCCGTAACTGGAGCAGCCGAGTCGTGACGCTCATTCGTTGCCGGATCAATCCATCTTCGTGGAAACTTCTTCATGACAAATCAGCAACTGATTCATCAGTGATCTCCGGCAATGAACGCACCAGCAGGCAGGTACCTTCAGCAAAGGAGGGTTTTAAATGTTCGATTAATACTTAAATTAAGTTGCATAGGCAGCTGACCCTGCCATCGGTCTTCAATTTAATCCACCTCTCAATTTTTTGTAGCAATATGCCAATTTACGCAAATTAACCTAATTGCTTCGGAGCATTCTTCACAATTCAGCTCTCAGACAGTTATATCCCACTCCAAAACTATTCAAATTTGGTACAACAAATAAACAAATTGTGAAGCTTGTCAGCCTGCTCCTGGAACGCCAGCTTGGCGCTGTACCGCAGCAACACGCTCGCCTCGAACCACCAACGTAGCGTGATGATGGTAAAACTGGCCTACGCGCATCCCTTCCGTTCATTCAACCGTACGGAAGTCAAAAGCGAAATTATACTGGCTCGTTGTCGATGTAATTACAGTTACGGCACTGCATCGAATATCAGTATGTGCTACATATGAAATATTTAAGTAACCATTTGAGACATGAAAATTACACTTGTTTCGCTCAGGCCATATCATTGAACAAACATGGCCAACTGTGAATAAGTGAGTTTCAACAAGCACCATGTAACATTGTGATTAAATTTATGGAATTAAAAACCTGAAGATAAATTAGTTCAACGTTTCAATCATGCATTGCAAAATCAATGTAGTTGTGCAAATCTTCAGATTACCCTTGAATCTCAACTAAGCATCAGACTCGTGCGATATTGAGAATGTTAATCTCAGAAGGAATCAGTGCAAGACCAGCTCTCAGAGATATGCTGGGCAGATAACATCTTTAGGGCAACTGCTCTAATCGTGATGGTTCCACTTTGAGTGCGTCACGTGACAGCCCCGATTTTGGCATGTTAACCAGTTCATTTCTTTATGCGCTATAGATTCATTTTTCGCCAGCGATCAGATAAATACCCATCATTCTCGCGCATTACGTAAAACGATACAACCTGATGCGCCGCATATCATGTACTGACATGGAGAGTCAGGCAACGTTCCTTTCTTCGAAAGAAATCCAAAATGCGGATATCTATCCATCTCCTGACGTAGACCTGGCAGTCTGCCGAGCGTGTGACCTCGTACTCATATCGATTCAGAACAGTCAAGGTTGAGCTTTTCCGCGAATCTCGCCCTCAGTTGATAAATTCCTGGAGTTCCCTGTGTGCAAGCAAGATGCACTGGCCTTCTGTCGTGGCTGATCTCGTACCGTAATGTCGATGAAAGGTATTATAAGGTTTTCTGACCCCCATTGCGGACTCGCTATAACTCTGCCTCGTCATGATTGTTGTCGTATGGCCCCTAGTTGACTAGGTCAAAACTCATCGGCAAATCACTCCACATCCCGTATCGAACATCAGAATGAGATATACTCAGGAGAATGAAACGTATCTACTAATGTGTTGCATCAAAATTTGCATCAACAGTGCAATTTAATCAACTATTTTGGGTGTATCAATGAGTCTAGACAGCTTTTGATATGTTGCAATTTGGAAGATATCCATTTCATGGAAACTGTGAACACAACAATTAAATGCTCGACAAATTGATGATTCTTGAGCCAACTCATCAATTTCTGTCAGCGCTGAAATTAGCAAAAACAGAATCAAGATAAATGAATTCTTAAACATATTGGAAACAACAAATTGATACTAGGTTTAGGAAATAAATGAGTGCAAATGCTAAAGTGTAACCTTGATAAAATGAAGTTTTCAGTTGCATAAGTTTATGTAGCCATGTAGTTGATATACCGATATTCAGCATATCATAATAACCATTCTGCACGCAGAATTGCCAGAATTAAGTTAAAATAACTCCACGTTGATTTGTCATGTGAGTTGGCTGTGTGTGTGTCAGCTATTCAATATGTGTGTGTCTAATATTAATCAATGTAATATTAATAATGTATAAATATGTCAACAATGTAGAAATGATAATATGAAATGAAATGTGTGTCGTATATGTGTAATGAAATGTAATGACGTGTGTGTGTGTGTAATGTGTAATGTGTGTGTGTGTAATTTAATCTTTTAAATCAGTACATTTATTGGCCGACAGTAATGACCCATGGAAAGAATCTGCCAGACCCTCGAAGTGATCGTGAAATCAGGTAAGTATTGGCTTACTGCTGATCCAGCAGCCTAGAGATGATGAAGTTATGATCCAGGTGCACTAAGCAATAAACGCATCTATCGTAAGACACTGCAACACAAATTGGCCTTCAGAGCTTCCAGGCTGTGACTATTATTGAAGGTTACATTATTATATAGTTATAGTCAGGTACATCTCCTTATGGCCACTCCTTGAAACCCACAGTCATGACAAACAGAAAAATGAAATTCTCGATGATCGTAATTAACAACTGCATAAATGACAAATAAATGCCATTGACGTTACTTCTTCCATCTAAACATCTACACCAGTCACCACTTCAATCGTGTATAGGTGAACGCAACATACATTTCCGCAATCAAATACACGCTGTGTGCTGACACCGGACTGATTTTTGGAAATACACGAGCCGATCTGTAACACGCCCAGTTTGACACTGAACGCAAACTCAGATGATTCTAAAGAACGATAACTATTCTTTGTTTTGTGTGAACAGGCGCATAAATTTAATGAAACAACGTATCGAATTAGAAGAAATAAACAAACCTGCGCGTGTGTTCTGCAATCAGCGCAATCACTCGGCTGTGTGTTGCCGAAAGAATCAGCCCCGCAGCGTCGAAACCAAACCACGAGCGCTGATGATGATGTGTACCCACTGCATGCGCATCCATAAATTTTGAAAATTGACGAATATAATACGCTGCTGGCGTGGACCTACGAAACAATAAATGTCCCAAATATACGGACGTGTTCAACCAAATTTACGGGCTTTCATTTTGTGCCGTTTTCTAACGTGCCGACGATAAACCGAACATTTGTTTATGTTACAGACTTTTACAAACAGGCTGAAATATTTTTAAATTCAATATAAAGTATTCGAGACTTCGGATTAAAATGCAGGGTGAACTGTATTCTAGTACGATAAACATTAAAATGACACGAATATCGTAGTATCATTCAAGTAAATCCTTGAAGGCTGAAAACTGTGAAACCCTTGAAGACAATGTTCCAGGAAGATCGTATCATCAGCCGTCCTCTGGAAGCTGGAGACCTATGTGGTGTTCAGTGAAACCATTGTCAAGCGTTGTTGTCAGCAACAGCATTAAGTCTGGCGGAAATCAAGAATCTGGTAGCACAATGCAATCAGTCATAAACAGAGAGTTCAGAGGCTAGTGAAGCAAAGTGGCTGTGCATTTGCCTTCGATTTAAATATATCAACTGTCTATCTCTAAGTCACAGATTCTAAGTATAGAGAGACCCGCAATTTAAATTGCATCTGGAGAGTTTAGAGACGTGCCTCAAACTCAGAAGATTTGAATTCAGGAGATATCAAGGTAAGGCATCCTCAGTGGATTTGGGCAGAAGGCTTCTATGTGACGAACAGCTGATTCAAGCAGTTCAGAAAACTGATGCAACTCTTGTGACACCAGGAGAGGCTCATCTATAATTTCTCGAAATCAGGAAAAGATCCTTGGGAAGTGCTGGAACGGAAGAACATTTCAAAATTTCAGGAGATAGACTCTCAAGGCAGATGAATCTTTACACAGAGATCATTGAGTGAACCAACAGTTTTGGCACCGAGTCCTCAATGAGTTGGAACAACCTTTCCTCAGAGTTCTGAAGAAACCGAAGTTCAGGGGGAATCAGAAAACTTCAGAAACAGATTTGGGAACACTAGCAAGTTTTGGGGCATACAGGGACTCGATAAAATATAGGATGGATGAATCGGAAGAAGAGCTTTCATTTCGAAGAACACCGAAGGAGTTCAAGACATATTTTCAAAATTAAGAGAAAACTCTCGAAGATCTGGAAGTGGCACCCCAAGTTCGAAGTTTCTACAGTTAGAGGCTACCCAGAGATAACAGAGCAATCGTAAAGGTTCGTCGAACATTCAACATTTCAGATGGAAACTCTGAAAGTTAAGAGAATCTAGAGCGTGCAAATAACGATGGAAATCAGGAGAGAATTTACAGAACTCTGTAGTTATGTGACATGGGAGAAACTCTAGTAGTTTAAGCGGAACTCTCAGGAAACTCAGGGATAAACGATCTCGAGTTCAGGAGAATATTCTCCTCGGAAATTCGGAAAGAGCCTATAAACGAGTTCAGGGAAGAAGCACAGCACAATAGATTTTCAGAAGTATACCGGAGTACTCACATCGTTTTTATTGATCAGTTATCGAAGTTTAGAAGTATCGTTTTCTGGTAGATGAACAAACGTGAATATCGAGAAGTGAAGCGTGACCTTCAATTCATGATGAAATTTGTCTGAAGTTCAGGAAACAAGCAATCAAGAAAGATGCGAAACGTTCTCTTTGCTAGCTGAAATGATAATATATCTTAATGCATGACTCGTTGAAAGTCTATCAACCAACATCTGTATCGAATGTAACTGTTCAAATCAGGAGGTATGGCCTCGAGAAAGTAGACAGCTCTCCAATTTGAACAAACGGTATTCAACGTCACTATTTGTTGAATTGAAATTTAGAAAAAGTAACAGGCAAGACATTCTAGACATTTCAAATTTTTGAAAATATCTGTAATTTCGTTACTTGTCAACTGTAAGCACAACAGGCACAGATGGCCGTTTACATGCGCTGATGAACAACGTTTCTGACACTGCCAACATCAAATCCCCTCTTTAATGGTGTTTCTGGCAGACTTCAAACTGTAATAATCATCGTTCACTTCGCGACAAAACGGACAGGCCTTTGAAGCTTAATCGTTGTAATCGGTTTGTGCAATACTACCGCTGTCACTGGGCAAACTAGTAATAATAACAAGTGTGAGGCAAAGGAAGACAAAGAAATGTGGAAGCTGCCGACACTCGCATTTTCAGAGAATCGATTGTATTCACTACGTGCTCCCAAACGCATATATATTCTTTCGCTGTTGGTCAAATTACGGGTATTCGTTTGGTCCGCGAAAACAACGCAGCAGAAACAAAACGTCAGTTTGCGGCCTAACGATCTGCAATCAAATGAACAATTGGGTTATTTGTAAGGCTCATTTGTAATTCACCATCATCAGAACACACAATTTACTCAAATTTAGGTTGTTTTGTGTTCAGTAACGGTGTCAAGCTGAACACAAGCAACCTTTTAAGTATTTTAATTTTCTTTATATCTATAACAAACAATGTGCAATGTAATCATGAACATAATGCCTGAGCTGTGTGCTATATCTTATATTTAAAGTTTGAAATTGAAGTCAAATAACTCAATTTTAAGTTGCAGCCCTCAACCATCCTTCTTTCAGTGCAATAAACGTGTACCTACATGCCTGACTCAGGTGGATCTCATTTGCCTCGTCATTCTACTGAAATCTTAGCCAGGGTGGTTGACCTTTGCAAACAAATCACCGTCACCTGGATTTTGAGCACATTTTACTAGTTTCAATGACAAATGAAGTGTACCTTCCCGAAAATACTGACAAGATAAACGTACCTTTTGATCTTGGACCGTGAAATGCTCATTTCAAATGTAGCCATTGTAACTCAGGAAGCTCACGAAGAACCAGGTTCAGGAAAGTAATCAGGTGAACGATACAAGTATGGCCTACATTTGACCAGTGTCTTTGGTGTGCAGTGCTCTCAGGTAATACATGAAACTT
>JASCZW010000430.1:179795-225090 GCA_034211315.2 Aedes japonicus | reverse complement strand
AATTTGTTATTTTCACCACTGAAAATAATATGAGCACATGGAAAGCGTAGATAAAATAAGCAATCGCGCAAATCACTTAACGCTTGAGTATAGAGGGATTGTACGACTTTTTTTTTTAATCTATTTCAATTTTTTTTTAATTAATTTCAAAAAGTCTGGCATTATGGAAGGCTTCTCTTTTTGTCTTTTTGTCAATATAAAGTCTGGCAGTGCCAGATAAATCTGACATAATGGCACCCCTGGTTATGATAGAAAATATGTTCGATGTTAAAACATATGTTTTGCCAGTTAGAAATATTTATTATCAAATTAGACATCTCTTTAAATTACACAGATGAAATCCAAAACAATGCTGCGAAAAATTGTCAATTCTATTAATTTGTCTTAGGAGACTTTGTTATTGCTATAGAGGCTGACTAAAGCCCGATTCAAAGTAAATTTGGAGGCATTCAAGTGATCATAACTCAGGAATTCGTGTGAAATTATGTCTCTTGAAACTGACACATACGCAATTTGACAAAAGATGTGTTCGGTTGAATTTATTTTCTCATCTCTTTCAACACATTGTTATGCGCTAAAGGACGCTTGCATGTGTCGGTCTCAGGGACAGAAATTTACACGAGATTTTGGTTGTGTGAAGGTGAGGATTACTTCAAGCGCAACCCGAACCATTCGATTCGGGACGTGACCAAGAAGATCAATTCCTGCGTCTGGTTCATCTAGCAGGCAATGAAGCGGGTCGCACTTCATGCCTTCATGGTAAGAAAGGCGCCTAACCGAACCGTTAAACAGAATACGGTGACCAAATCCCGCACCAGGAAGCTTTACCGCGAGTGGTTTGTGCAGCCGAAATGCATCGTAATGGACGACAAGACGAATGGAGTTTGGAACTGCAGTTTTTTGTCGGCTAATTGCACCCGGAAGTTCCAGAAGAAGAAGGTATAAAAATTTGCCAAGAAGTACTTGCTGTGGCAGGCGATCTGTGGGTGTGTCAAATTCATCAAGCCGTACATAACTACAGGCACCATCAACGGACAAATATTTAAAAAAGAATGCCTCCTTCCTCCGATCCCACGAAGATAAAACTCTGTATTGGCCGGATCTGGCATCGCAACATTACGCGAAACCGATGGAGTGGTACGAAACCAACGGTTTTGTTGTTGTGCTAAAAGACGCCAATCCGCGAAACTCACCAGAACTTCGGCCAATAGAAAAATTCTGAGCGATTATGAAGGGCAAGCTCCGGAAAACAGGGAAGGTTTTCAGAAACGACAAGGATTTGATAAAAGAGTGGATGAAAATATGTAAGAAAGATGGCGTAATCGTTGCACAGGATTTGATGGGTAGCGTTAAATCCAAAGTGCGGGCATTCAACTTAGGGAGGAAATTGAATAAACCATGAGGTTATTTGTTTTATTTATCTGAGAGTTTCAAAAACTTCCGACTTAAAATGATTTTTTGTGATCATTCTTGTCTGTTGCATAATTTTCGAGTACATTATTTGAATACAGATATATAGGTCTCCTATACTAGGTTGGGTGCTATCATTCATTCACCTTGATAACTTGGCTGTCCTGCAACCAATTAAGCTGACTTTGAGTATGTAGTTAAGGTCTATTGGAATAATAGTCTGTAGTTAGGGTCTATATGAATCGACCTCACGGCAGCTCAAAAATCATGAATGGGTGCCCACCATACTATAAAGGGTGTTTCGATCAAAATTTGGTCAAACAGTAATGTGGGTGAGTCGATCAAAGTTTTTATTAATAAGTCAAATTCTTTTTCTCTTTCAAGTTCAGTTAATAGAATACAGGAGAAATATTCAGCTAAGCTTCCTTTTTACCGAATGCGAATTGCCGGGTATTTCGTTTAACACCCGCGATATGATTTTGTACAGTCTCCTTGTCCACTTTATTCGCCGCAGAACGCCAGTTTGCCTTGAACTGTTTCTCGCTCACAGTAGCTTTTTGAGTCTTCTTGACGTTCCGCTTGACGATGGCCCAATATTGTTCGATTGGGTGGAGCTCTGGCGTATTAGGAGGGTTCTTGTCCTTGGGCACCACTTGAACGTTGTTGGCAGCACACCACTCCATGGCCTTTTTTACGTAATGGCAAGATGCCAAATCCGGCCAAAATATAACGAACCAATTGTGTCGCTTCAGAAAAGGCAGTAGACGTTTTTGTAGGCACTCGCTCAGATAAATTTCCTGATTAACGGTTCCATTCGCAATGTAAACGTTGCTCTTCAAGCCACCGGTACAGATGGCCACACCAAATATTTCTTCGCAAACTTTGACTGTGCTTGAAAATATCTGCCACCTTTCCCCATCCGGTTGCCGTATCAAATTCCTATCCAGGGAGCTATTTAAAGTCTGCCTTGAGTGAGCTGTTTAGTGGAATACCTGTGGAATGGTGTGAGCTGTTTAGGGGAATACCTGTAACCAGAAATGAGAAGAAAAATTAGAATTTTCCATTTAAATCCAACTACCTTGATTGCTTATCTTGACAGATACGCGTATTTCGTCTACAATGTAAAGACTTCTTCAGTGCCCCGTACTAATAACTCGACTATTAGAGGCATCATGCTACACGCACACATCTTCAAAATGAGTGGTGTGCAAAATGTTTTAATGCACGATGAAAAAAAATGCGCTAAGTTTAAGTCGACCAAATTTTGATCGAAACACCCTTTAGTAATCCAGAATGTATTCAAGAGGCACAGCTATTAGTTGAGAGTTAACACCATATGCATGCATTCACATTGATAATCTATGCCCATGGTAATAAAGAAAATATCCAACCCGAAAGATTCGCTCAATGGGACCGGGAATTGAACTCACTGCCTTCGGCTTGGTAAACCGTGCTTTTTCCAACTGAGCTATCTTAGGCCTGGTAGTATACTCAGATGTAATATGCTTGACTTACGTTGATTAAGAATTACTCTGGTTGTGCTGTGATAGCGTTTTAAACAAAGAAAAGGTTTTCAATAAACACATCACTTTTACTCAACAAAGTACAAAAATAATTAACTCTACTGATTCCAATAGCAGCTGCTAGCATTCTGTTCTGCTGTACCTATTTAACAATTCAAATCGCCCTGATGACGTGATCAGCGCGATGTCGTCTATAGTGCTGAGAGGTTCTATTGATGATGTGGGTCTACTCACCTATTCTATATACCCAATAAAAATACCGAAGAAGCATCCTGCGATGCTTCTCCTCAGGGTGTGGAGATGAGGGTGCCAACTCCTCGACCCACTTAAACCCACCCGTGCCAGCTCTGTCTAACTACTTAGAGCTTCAGTAGTTAGGTGGTCCCTGCGACCTACCGGTTGGTCGTTTTGCCATTTTTGTTGGAAATCGAGGGCAATCTGGGAGGCTGCTATGCATACCGCGTTTCAGATGTCCCGGTCTTGGCACATCATCTGAACCAGGTTATCCGGAGTCGTGTCGTGACCGCGTAAGGCTATCATGCCGGATCTCACACCGTCGAAGCGAGGACATGCGAAGAACACATGTTCAGCGGTTTCCTCAACTCCCGCGCACTCGGTGCAAGCGGAGGACTGTGCCTGCCCATATTTGCGCAGATATTGTCTAAAGCAGCCGTGGCCAGACAATATCTGCGTTAAGTGGAAGTTCACTTCACCGGGTCGCCTACCGACCCACCCGATTAATTCTGGGATAAGTCGGTGGGTCCACCGACCTTTGGTGGAATTGTTCCATTCCTTTTGCCACTTAAGCATGGATGCGGCTCTAGTGGTCTTCCGAATACCTCTTGTTCCACGTTGCTCGAAGCACTCTATGTCCTCTTTTATGTCCTATTGGCATCATCCCCGCTAGGACTCAGACCGCGTCGCGTGATACCGTTCGGTTTGCACTAACCACTTTTAGGCACATAAGCCTGTGCGTACTCTCTAGCTTACTAATGTAGCTCTTGGTACTCAAGACGGTGATCCATGCCGGCCCGCCGTACCCAAGTATGGACAGGGCGACACTGGCCAGGAGTTTACGCTTACTCCCTTGCACCGCCGAGCTATTCGACATAATGCCGATATAGCCATAGAGGCTTTCTTGCAGGCATAATTGACGCGACTGACAAAGGACAGCTTATCGTCGATCATAACCCCAAGATACCTCAAGAACCTCTTCGATTCTACTGTGCAGTTACATACACTGATTGGTGCATGTTGCTCCGATTATTCACCACCGCGACCTCAGTCTTATGGTGGACTAGCTCCAATTGCCTGAAGCTCATCCATCTCTCCATAATGCCGATGGAGTGCGAGGCCGTTAACTCGACTCATTCGATGGATTCACCACATATCTCCAGGATGATGTCGTCCGCGAACCCGATTATCTTCACCCCGCTAGGGAACTCAAGCCGCAGTACCTCGTCGTACATCATGTTCCATAACACCGGACACAGGATCGAACCTTGTAGGACGCCTGCGATGATCTGAATACGTTTCTTGGCTCTATTTTATACCAGTCTGCGATTCTGGAAGTAGCTTCCAAGAATCTTGTACAGGTACCCAGGAACTGTAGGCGTTGGAGCGAATCGGCCATAGCCACCTAACTGGCGCTATTAAATGCGTTTCTCACGTCAAGGGTGACCACTGCACAGTATCGCACTCCTCGCCTCTTGCGCTGGATTGCCACCTCAGCCGTCTTGATGACGGACGGGATGGCGTTTACCGTCGACTTCCCTTTGCGGAAGCCAAATTGATTATTAGACAGACCACCTATAACCTCCGTGTATGTTGTCAGTCTGTTGAGGATTACCCTCTCGAGCACCTTACCCGCTGTATTCAATAGACATATAGGTTTATATGATGGATCTCCTGGTGGCTTCCCTGTCTTTGGTAGCAACACAGGGGTCTGAATTTTCCAGGCGTCCGGGAAGACGCCTTCGTCCAGACACTTTTGCATCACCACCCTGAACATTCCAGGATCTAGCAAGATAGCCTTCTTGATGGCCAGGTTCGGAATACCATCCGGTCCCGGCGCTTTGTTCACCTTTAACGGCTTTGCTATCGCAATGAGTTCCTCATTCGTCACCGTCGCCTCGTCGCCGGCTCCCGTTGTGCCGTTGCCAATGCCCAGGTGGTCATGGGTGTTCGATGGAGCCGTCCACCCTTCCGTCGCTATGACAGCGTTAAGGTCTGGGATACTGGAACGCTGTTCATGGGATAAATCTACGGCGGCGGGGGGCTATGGACTCGGGTCGTGGCTAGAAAAGAGTCCCCAACGATCACCTTCAGCACCTCTGATAAACGCTCGGTTGGAGCCACCGATCTTCTGGTTTTGGCCATTACTACCCGGTAGGCGTCACCCCACGGATTCGCATTGGCCTTCTGACACAGACCTTCGAAGCAGGCTCGCTTGCTAGCCTTTATCTCCCTCTTTAGTGCAGCCTTCGCGGTGACTAGCGCCCCTCTACGCTCGATTCTCTCGGCGTCTGACCGCGCTCTCTGCACCCTTCTCCTCGCGTGGAGGCAAGGTTTGACTTCCCTCGGCATGGTCGCATCGGACGCTCGTGTAAGTGTCATAATGAGTCGTTCGCCGCAAGGTTCCTGGGATTCCGCCTCTTTCAAAGTCTCTACATCAAAGTAGGACGTCCTCCATCTGTGAGTGAATGGAGTGGATGCTCCTCTATCCACACGCTGCCTTGTATTGTGGACGATACAATAACGAACCGTCAAGTTGTCGTTATGGGTGTAGCCATCATCCACCCTCCAATTGCTAAGCAGCCCAGGACTGCTAAATGTTATATCGATGATCGATTCCGCTCCGTTTCTATGGTAGGTACTCTTGGTACCCACGTTGGCTAGGTCCACATTGAGCCTATCCAACGCCTCCAGAAGAATCTGGCCCCTAGAGTTGGTAAGCCGGCTCCCCCATTCGAGCGCCCAAGCGTTGAAGTCCCCCGCTATTACCAACGGTTTCAAGCCAGTTAACTCCGTTGTCTTCCGATCGAGCATATAGGAAAACTGTTCGATTGACCACCACTATTACAACCGTGAACCGGGTACTTGCCCGTCGTCCATAATGCCGCCATATTGGACCTGTCCGCAAACCAGTGTCCGTTGCCGGCTGGGATGCGGTATGGGTCCGAAATTATGGCGATATCCGATGCCGACTCGCTAACTGGCTGACACAGCAGTTGCTGGGCGGCCTCACAATGGCTCAGGTTTAGTTGGGTTACCTGCATTACGGTTGGCTCGTTGGTATACCCTTATCGGCCGGGCACTTTCAACTTTGTATGCCAGTACAGTCCTCATTGAGAAGCGGTAAAGAGGATAATCCGGTACCTAAACGGCACAATCACCAAGAAGTTGGAATATTTGGCAAACGGTCCAGCGGAAATAGTTGGATAAAGCGATGCTGATTGGGAAGGAGATACTGACGACCGAAATTCTACAACCGGTTACTTGTTCTTGATGCAGGAAGGAGCTAACGTTTGCATTTAAAAAAATGGACTTTTTTCGGATGGAAAAAGCTAAGACACATAATGCTTTTGATACATTTCCCATGGAAGGTAATTATTTAACCTTACTTACAAAAAATCTACGCCCTTTCGAGCGGCCTTCTGCCAGTTAACCGGAACATACGCCATGGCGGACGAAAACATGCTTTTACGCATGTTTTTGAGTTTTTTCTTCACTGAAAGTAAATTTTAGTTTATATTACAAAATCGAAAGTAATACTCACTAATTCATTCGTTGTTTTCAGCAACGAAACTGATTTGTTTTTTATGAAGATACATTCGTAATTAATTGCACGCGCAACTGTCAAAAGCACGATGCTTTTGTTGACACAGAAAAACAATCGTACATTGTACGGAAACAATGCAAAGAGCTACGAATATTTGGCACAAATTAAAAGAGACGTCTCTCTGGTGGATGCATGAAGGACTGACAGATCTACTATATCGACTCAAAATGTAATTGACAAAAAAAGCGCAACCACATGGAATTGTCCAGCGTTCTTTTTTATTGTTTCAGACATGGGGTTCAAACCTGTATATTTGGAAAGTGCTGATTCTAAATCCTTGGTTGATCTCACTAGGCCACGCTGACTCGTGAGAACAATCTTGATTAATGAACATGAAGTTATAGCTCACGACAGCGCTTTGATTTTTATTTTGGGATAGATAAATTATTTCCGCCCATACCAGCAGCAACACCATCATACATGAGTACGGTATAAAAGAGAAACAGCGATTGGCCGGACATCACGAAGTTCATTTCGTGCATTTTACAAAAAGGTGTAATGATAGCATTTCACCAGATAAAAAGCATTATGAATGTTTCATACAATATACGAGACATTTGTTCTATGTACAAAATCCATGTTTACGAAACGCGTGAAAGCTACTTTACGAAAATAAATTTTCAGTGTTCGTTTTATTTATTTATTCCTCCTCAGTTTTCGCGACAAAATTGTTGGAGTAGATCTTCAGGTTGGCCCAGAATTTCTCGATGGGCCACAGCTGGGGGACGTTGGGCGGGTTCGCCGACTTGGGTACCACATCGATATTCAGTCGCTCCATCTACTCCAACGAACACCGCTTCTTCGCCCTTATGCACAGATAAAAAGAAACATTGAATTTTCTGCGTAATCTAATGCATATAAAGGGAATGCTAGATTTGGCTGAAAATAATGGGATATTTCATGTAAATTTAAACCAGATAACGCCTGAATTGAGTCTCCTGTATGAAAGATTTCAAACATTGTTGTATGGCGCATGACAAATTGCAAACAATTTTGTTGTTTACGTCTCCTTTGGCTTGGAATTAAACGAAGGGAAATTTTACACGCTTGTTAAAATTAGTTATTGTTTTCTGTGTGGTATTTCTTGATGAACGACGCAACTTCTGGCAGGCATTTCGTACTATAAGTTTCCCCATTCACGGCCAGTCCAGAGCGAAAGAAGAACGGCTTTGACATCCCCTTCTCGCTGATTGTCAGCCACAGCAGCACCTTCTTTTGGAACTTGGTGTGTGAAATGAACTTTACCTCAGAGCTTACTTCCTTCGGGCGGGAAATAAACCTTGTCGTCTTTAATTCCTTTTACTCCTATCGACATGCCGTTTTAGGAGTCATTCGAATTATCTTATTATGGTCTGTTGAAAAAGCATTATGGAACCGTTTTGCCTCCAATAAATGCATTAAACGGCAAAAAGGCACTAAGGAAAGTCACCAAATTACCAAATTGTTTTATGATAGCTATTGTGAAGATAAATTGGCTTTTTGCAAAACTGGGATTTCTTCCAATCGCCATATTAAATATATGAAATAATCTAAATGTGGAAAAATAAAAACCAAAAGAGACCAAATTTGGCATTCTTTTAGAAAACCTTTTTGAATTCCATAGATTTTCAGGAAATTCATGATTAATTAATCGAATATTTTTGTTTAAATTTTTGTTATGTTTATGTTAAATTGAATAATCTCCGGGGCGCATTTATTTTTCCAACAAAATTTTCCGCAACACTATGACTTTTTCCTTCGATATTATTTACTGTTAAATGAATCAGAAGAGCAGAGAATCGAACAAAGCAGAACATCAAAAACCAACCCCGATATCACCGTGAGGTTTGACAGCTGCGGTCATTTGGCCCTATGTTGGTTTTGATGGCAGCCAATAGGTTTTATGAAGGTTCTCATAACAGTGGTCAGTGGGCATAACATCTTTCACTAGAAAATTTTCAAAATCTGTATGATCTTGGAAAGGTTTTATTAATTGGTTTTCACAACCGTATATAGAGTGGGCCATTTTGTACACATGCCAGCTTTAAAGATGCATAGAGGAGGTGTTGGTGCACAAAACAGTTTTTGATTTAGTTTTATCAACAAAGCCGAAAAAAGTGCTATACGGCTGGAATTTTTACTTGGGCAGTGCGGATGAAGTAAACCCATGAAAAATCGTTAATATTTGTCCATTTTTTTTATGCAAACGTTATCTTGAGGAACGAGAAGAAGCAACCTACCGTAGCTCTGTCGTCGTGCGAAGCTGAATACATGGCTATGCCTTGTACCATTCAGGAAGCTATGTAGTGGAACAATCTGGTGTCGCAGTTTTTCGAAGCCAGACCGATTTCCGTACGTTTCGATAATCAATCGGCAATCAGCATCGCAAATTTCGTACGCAATTTCGTACGCAAATCGTACAACCCTCGGAACAAACACGTCAACATACGGTACTATTTCGTGCATGATAGTCTGTGGGAGGGTGTCGTGAAGCTGATATACATCCACAACGGAACAACCAGCCAAACCCATTCAAAATAGTCCACTTTGGGCCCAACCGGAACGGGTCCCAAAGTATCCGAGTGTGGCCAAGTGTCCTGGTTGGTCTACACAGATTAAAAGAAACACTGAATTTTCTGCGTTATCTAATGCACATAAAGGGAATGGGATATTTCATGTAAATTTAAGCCAGATAACGCCTAAATCTAGCCTGTTGTATGAAAGATTGCATACAATATCGTTGTTTACGCTCCTTTGGCTTGGAATTACACGAGGGTAAATTTTACGCGCTTGTCAAAATTAATTAATTTTTTCTGTGTATGTATTCGTATGTGTATGTATTCGGATATTATTATTCAAAACCATGAATTTTGAACCGTCGAACGGTTCAAATATTTGGCGGTCCAAAATTACCTTCTTTGGGCCCTACCAAAGCCGGCTCCAGAGTATCCGGATGTGGCCAAATCACCTGCTTGGTCTATGACATGATATGTTTGAAAATCAGTATTCGAAATCGTGAATTTTGAACCGTCGCAACGGAACGGTTTCAAACGGAGCCGGTTCTGGGTGCCGTTGTGTTTAGAATAACGTGTTTGAAAAATAGGCCAGCGTGTTGTTTTAAGAATCCAAACCTTTAATTTAAGACAAAGATATCAAGAATCGGTTCAGAAATAAAAGTTTGGGACCGAAGCAAAGTCTTCGGTCATTTTTGACCCTGAATGCACTATATGTGTAACTTTTTCCTAATGCATTAGGAAGATTAAACGTCGCATAGTAGGCCTGGCATGCATACATACGTACAAAAATCACCAAACAGACTAGAAAAATTATGGAAGAATCTCCACCACTTTCCAGGATGCTTTCAAGAACTGGCTGTGTTGGTGTTAGATAAGATTAGATAGATAAAATGAGAAAATCAGGGTTAAACTCTTGAGATGTTGGAACTATGTTTTATGGAATGGTCCTCCACGAATGCATAGGTGAGCATAGATTTTTTTTCTAGCCTGTTAAAATTGTTGATAAAAGGGAGGTGATAGGTATACACAAAACTTTTGTGGATGTAAATTGAGCCTTACTGATTCGATACAAAATAGTTTCTGGCTTTGCCGGAAATATATGACGCAGGGAATTTATAAAATTAGCTCCACCGAAAAGATCCATGATCAAGATTTCTTATAGTGCATTCAATTTTAAGAAAAATGGCAAAACTATAATCTTAGGAATCATTCTTTTATATCTTTTATATACACTTCACACGGTACATGATTTTTTTATTCTTCAGTAAATCCAAACGTTCCGTCACATACAAAATTAGAACGCCACAAATAACCACCACAAGAAACTGTCTTGTGACCATCAGTGACGCAACTAAACTCATAATTAAATTACTCCATATAAGGCAAACTTACTACTGTCCAATCGCATAAAACCGAAGCATTCCTTCCTACCATTCGATACACAAGGGTCATCGTATCCTGCCCTCTCCGGACACAAAGAAACGTTTCTTCTTCACATTCACAAGCTAATGCTTTTTAAATACCGCAAATTTATGGGATCAACACCTCTAAGACCACAGGGAAGGCACTTGGTGGCTGGCTCGGGGCTCGACTCACGTGGATAAATACCTTCCTAAAGGAGAGGCTCGTTGCGGTCACAGTGCATGCTAGAGTAAACGATGTTCACGACGACAAAGCCAGGGAAATAGTTGCTGCTGGAAATACCCATTTTATTGTCCTTCCTAATCCAAACAAACGAGGGGAGCGGGCAGGGCAAATAATCGTAAATATTTTGCAGTCATAAATAATATTCAACCAGCACCGATGTTTTAAATTAATTTTCGGGCGTATTTGTGAACTTATCACGCATTATGTGGGAACAAATGAAACACGGTTCTATTCTTTGGCTTCATGAAAATTGCACATTAAGGTTTATTTTCCGACGTAGTCTGTTTCCCGGAGATTTTGATACAATGATTTTTAAGGTTCACCGCAACTGATGTTGACACAAACATGGTCGAGTTTGATTCCACGTTATTTACAGTGCTAAACAAATAGGGAGATGCTAGACTTTATTCACAATTTTACACTTTTCAGTTCCATGATGATGAGACTTCAGTTTCGTCTCCTATGAGATAATTGGATTTCCCTAGCTAATAGTGAACAGTACGGTTTAAGAATGAGTTTTACAACCAAAAACAAGACACAACAGAAAGAAAGAATACTTTCCAATATTCATCTACTACCTTCTTAGCTAAGCTATTTACAATACTTTATACATTTAACACCTACGCAAGATTGGTTCATTAGTTTTAGTCTATAAAACCAGTTCTTCTTAATTTTTGATTTTGTTCTAAGCTGTCATACGGTCTCATGGATTCAGTAGCTCGTTGTAATCAGTCAATCACAATGAATTCACCATCGGTGGCCAGGGATGCTGGCAGAAGGAAACTGCCAGCATCGATACTACCGGATCCCACAGCACCTTCGCCACAACTGCTGCCCAGGCTGCCATCGACGAGGGCAGTCATTGCGGAAATCTGCGCTAGCCCGGAGGACGACGTCGAAGACGGTGGAGAGCATATGGTGAATTCCGGAAGGGCCTTTGGTTAGTTGACCATCGCTCGCATTTCCGTGTGCTGCGTTTCCTTGTGCCGCCGGAGGTCCACCTTGCGCTGGAATGCCTTGTGGCAGAGCTCGCACTGGAATGGTTTG
This sequence comes from Aedes japonicus, assembly GCA_034211315.2. Lineage (NCBI taxonomy): Eukaryota > Metazoa > Arthropoda > Insecta > Diptera > Culicidae > Aedes > Aedes japonicus. Next base: position 213,127 of record JASCZW010000430.1, on the reverse strand, counting down.
TAGCCGGTGTGCTTGCGCGAGTGGGTTATCAGATTCGAGCTCTGGCTGAAGGCTTTGCCACATACCTGGCATTTGTGTGGCTTCTCACCTGTAGGAAAAAAGAAGAAAATCGTTCGTGAGTATGGGTGATAGAAACATGTCTGGTGGAATTTGAGACAGTTTCGTTTGTTTTCCGCAAATCAATTATGACAAATGACGGCAAATATCCTATAAACAACAATTTTAAAGTACCTTGAACCCGCAATTTACCGCAGCCATCATCGCACGGTTTCAATGACTCTTGTAAAACTCATAAACATAGTTCTTGAAGCGCTCATAAAGCGGTCCAAACCCCGGAACATTATGGCGGTCCTGACGTGGATGCGATGGCTGCGTTGATGGTGCCCTGGCTCAGTGAACCATTTATTGTTCCACTTGGCCGGAGCGACTCGGCCATCAGGCACAGCTTTGACGATCCTTCTCAAATCTTACCAAAGCACTGCAGACAGACCCGCACCGCACATCGCCATAAACGTACACTTTTTACGAGTTTATGATGGCTGACCGTCGTCAGCAGCAGCAGCAGCAGCAGATATTTTCCAAAATCTCATCCATGCCGGGAGTGTGTAGCTTTTTCCACCAACTCTCAGATTTCATTAATCTTCCAAAAGTGGGCCATAAAAAGTGTAGCAGTTTCAGTTCAGTCGATTTGTGCTCGTGTTGAAAACCACCCACATAGCATTCCGGGTCGGCTGTTGTGTAGTTGTGAAGTTTGGTGTGTCTGTGTGAAATTCGGAACGGATTTCCGACCAAAAGGTTCAAGAATGTGTACGGGATGGGATGAAATTGCAATCTCGTACTATGGACCAATAACACACATACAGAACTATGGGTGGGTGGAAAAGCTTTTCTTTTTATCTCTTTGTTTCACAATGGTAGCAAAATAAAACGATTTCCAGAAGCGTGAGGGAGCCATTCAGCTGGAAGGGCTCGAATCAGTGGGGATCCGGTTAAGAGGAAAAAAAAGGTCAAATCATATAAAAGATAGCAATAGAATCTTTTTGGGAAGTTTTGCTTTTTCGTCTGGTGCTTTTGTTGGTAGCACTTTGGCTCACATAAAGTGGAATCCATATTTTCGATTTCATCTGCAGTGTTATCACATAGTCTGGGGCCTTCTGAACGGGGATGGGGACGAAGCACGCGCACAATCTCGTCGATTTTGTTCCGTTTTGGTTTTCCCTCTAGCACATGGGGCGAGCCAAATCTGCCCGGAAACCAGGGCAGGAGCAAATTGCTGAAATCCAATTTCCTCTATTTTTATTCTACGAGATTTTTGGCACGTTTTTTGTGCTCCCGTTACAGTGGAACTTTGAGTTTTATTGGAGAACGAAAATCGTTGAAATCAGAATCTTTTTGAAATGGTCAACCACGGGCTGACATTAGGTTCCATCAAATTGTGAATCCCCTTAATTATACTTTCGAAACCACAACACATACGGAGTGAAAGTCCTTTTCATTACTTAATCCTTCAAATGCCTATGACAAACGACTTCCAAAGTTTCCTCTTGGCATTGGAAGCCGTCCCCCGAGATCATCATATTCCCCCTGTTTGCTATTTTCCAATAAAGATTGACGACGGGACGGGCCAACTTTTACGGGGCAAGTGTGGCAAGCTGGGATAGGACATGATAAAGGGATGATTAGTCTAATGACAGGCAGGATTCATCACCTTTGTCTCGGCTCGATTGCGTTCCATCGGCACGTGGTGGTGGATTTAGCTGGAAGGTGTATAAATTTCAAATTCAATTTCACTAATTGTGAGAAAATAAATTCATTGGAAGTGCATTGACTGACGGCAATTAATTTTCCCACGTCAAAGGGTGGGTGCGTGGGATTGGCCGTTATTTGCTGGTAGTCTGCAATGGTTATCTGTTTGCCATCGATGTAGGGTGGCAATTATGAGCATTGGTCAGTCAGTGCGATGTGGTCGGGAAGCTGATCGCTGTTTGTTGTGGATTAAGGGTGGAAATCAATAAGTCGATAGTCGGTGTGATGAGATTGAACTATGCGAGGTGAATTAATTCATATGCGCCAGTCCATAGAGGGGATTATCTGAACAAAACGAAATGAAACTTTCTGCTGCGAACTATAGAATGATTGCTTTTAATTTAATTACTTGAGGTAGTTAAAAAAATCTAAGTGGTCATCTCTCCGCTATTGAAAATAAATAAACATTAATTGTAAAGATTTGAATTTAAAATTTAATTGTTATAAAAAAACAAGGCTTTAGAATAATAGCTTTTTTCATTGATGAACGACAAGGTTAACAATCACCAACAAATCTTGTCAAGGGGCAAAAAAGTAAAAATTGACGCCATCATCGATTTGAATGTTTTGAAAGAATTACAGTTTGAATGTTTATGAAAACTTAAACAGAGAATGATTTGAAAAATATCGCATTATTATCACGCTTAAACCTTCCATGGACGAATAAGCTGTTTCAGATTATGTTGGCCCGGATTTCAAATTCACATTTTGGAAACTAGATAGGACCACAAATTTTAAAGACTTTGCAGTCAAAATGCTTATCAGAGTTCCAATTTGTAGTTTCTGGTGAGTACCGCCCTGCCCTTCAGTTTAGTAAAGGGTATGGGTGCGTTCTGCCGAGCTGGTCGCGGCAGATTTCATGTATGAATAGGCTGCCACATCAACGTTCAAAACAGTCTGAACCAAATGGACAGCTTGTAATGATCACTTGAAGCTGTGATGGGGGATCGTTATCCTGATATTCCTATATGTAGCATGTAGTCCCAAGTTCCTTATCTTCTATGACTGAACGTGATGAAGTTGAGTGAACAAGTGGAAATTTACTGGACATGATCTCTCATCCGTCGAACCATTCTGAACGGCCGTTGTGAGAATATCACTATAACAATCTCACATGCGCATAGCATGTTACCAATTAGTAATGCTTTCTCTCCTTTTCTCTGTTCTCTTCCCTATTCCGTGACCACCAGCAAAACCATACCTGAAGACTACCTGGAAATTACATAAAATTGAAGCAATAAGTTAAGAACGGTATGTAACCCTAACCAATTTTACTTTTAGCCAAATTTCATAAGACAGGGTAAGCAATCAAATGACTACAACAAAATATACTAAATATATCATCACAGTAAATAACATGCAACGGGGAAAGGGAGGGACCACCAGGGCACCGTAGTGAAACGATTTGTATAGGAAGCATGAGGCTGCCTCCTCCCTATTGTTAAAACCCGCGGAACGAGAGCGGGCTCTTCGACACCATATATTGGGGTTATTCTGTCAATCAAGTGCTCGATTCTTGTGCTGCGGATGTGAACTTGCTTTTGAAAGGAGATTCCCTTCCCTATATTCGCGGATTTCGGACAATCCGGATGCCCCGCACAACCCTTTAGCAATGGAAAAATACTGATTTTAGCCGAAACATGCTAATGCTACTAAATTTCAACCATGGATGAAGATATTGACAAAGCAGCTATGGTCACTCATTCAAGCTAAGAGTCATTATCAAAGGAAACCATGTCAATTTCACATTTACTCTCTTGTCAATGTCCAACATGTGCTGTTTTCATTCATGGAGCCGGCAAATTGAATAAGCATTCACGTCGTTAATTTAATGACAAGAAGAAGATTATTAACAAGTTGTCATGAAATTTTAGCCGTCAAAAGACATAGAAGGATTCCCCGGGCCATCTGGATAGTCCCAGAATGGCGAATATGGTCATTGACCCATCTAAAGACTAGAAGTAGACTACTCAATAAAAATCATGAAGTTTGAAACGTCGAAAGGCATGTTTCGGCGAAAATTTGTATATGTCCCATCCTACACGGTTCCCCCGAGGCATCCAGATTGTCCTTGAATGGCTTTTTCTAGGCTAGAAGTAGACTACACTACACAGATAAAAAGAAACATTGAATTTTATGTGTTATCTAATGCACATAAAGGGAATGCTAGATATGACAGAAATTGCTAAATTGCGTCTATTGTATGGAAGATTTCGATCAATTGCAAGCAATATCGTTGTTTACGCTTGCTTTGGTTTAGAATTCAACGAGGGGAAATTTTATGCGCCTGTGAAAATTAATTATTTTTTTCTGTGTAAGCTCTATTTTTACACGGTATGTTTTCGGCGATAACTGCAGAACGGAACCACTTATCGACCTAATTTAAATAACATTTTACATGTTGGGCAAAAATTAATCATTTGGCAGTTTTTCAGAAAAGTCACAATTTTTGGTGTAAATACTCAAAATTTTAAAAACTGTATTTTGACCATTGCACATTGGTCCGAAAGGGCGATTTTCAGGAATAAAATAAGAAGTGCACTTAGACGACGTGTAATCAAATTGGTGTCTTAGAAGAAGTTTTTGATAAGATTAAAGCGCATCTGAAAAAGGGGTTGTCCATAAACTGCGTTCGTTGGGGCACGATTTATTTTTTTAAAACTTTTTTATGTGACGTTCTAGGCTTACAAAACATTCTACAAAATTGTAGAACTCACAATTTTCATAAACTTTGCACTAAACACCATCTTGTGCTATCTTGTATTTTTTATTGAGATATGAAGCATTTTATATGAAAACCCCTTTCAAATCGGTTTTTAGCTCTAACTTTTTTCTTTGATTTTTCCTTGGTCTACTATGTTCTAGACAGTTTTTTCTTTTACTCAAACACACAACTTTTTAGAAGACAGCAATACGCTATCTTTTAGAACTGAAATGATACAAGCGTTTTGTTATTTAAAATATGCCATTTTCCAAGGGTTATATCTCAAAATGGCGCAAACATTTTGGAAATAAAATTCCAAGACATGATGTTAAATATTTTACTGAACATTTTAATGTTTTAATATATGGGGGGTAGTTGATAATTACTAGGTGGGCATGAATCAAAGAAGTGTGGTTTTCGGTAAAAATACAGTCTTCAATGAGCTTTTCAATTCAAAAACAAAACGCGTGTATCATTTCAGTTCTAAAAGATAGCGTATTGCTGTCTTGTAAAAAGTTGTGTGTTTGAGTAAAAAAAAAACTGTCTTGAACATAGTAGACCGAAGAAAAATCAAAGAAAAAAGTTAGAGCTAAAAAACTGATTTGAAAGGGTTCCCATATAAAATGCTTCATATCTCAATAAAAAATACAAGATAGCAAGTTGGTGTTTTGTGCCAAGTTTATGGAAATTGTGAGTTCTACAATTTTGTACAATGTTTTGAAAGCCTAGAACGTCACACAAAAAAGTTAAAAAAAAAATAAATCGTGCCCCGATGAACGCAGTTTATGGACAACCCCTTTTTCAGATGCGCTTTAATCTTATTAAAAACTTCTTCTAAGACACCAATTCGATTACACGTCATCCAAGTGCACTTTTTATTTTATTCCTGAAAATCGCCCTTTCGGACCAATGTGCATTGCATGGAAAGGTAACACATGCAAATGAAACCGAAGTAAACTCAACTCTATTTAGTCTTGGTTTACACGGTTTCATAGTTAAAGTGGAACGTATCCGCCGTGTGAAAAAAAACCTTATATATCTGTATACAAAAATATATATATTTTTTTATATGTAAAATCACGAACTATGAGCCATGCGAAGGCATGTTTCGTCGAAAATTTGTTTTGGTCCCCGCCTAAAGGGTTATTCAAGGGCATCAGGGGTTGTTCCAGAATGTTCAATATAGTGATTGATCCATTTCAAGGCCAGAAGTAGACTCTTCATGAAAAATTATGAAGCTTGAGCCGTCGAAAAGCATGTTCCGTTTAAAATTTGAATCTATCGACGCCTCACAACTCGTGGCAAAACATGCCCTCTTCCGGCACAGATTCCTTGTAGCCGATCAAGTCGAAAAATGCAGTGCTCACCAGAAACAGAGACTCTAATAAGCATTTTGACTGCAAAGACTTTAAAATTTGGTCATATATACTTTCCAAAATGTGAGTTTGAAATCCGGGTCAATATGACCCAAAAAACCTTATTTGCAAGTTTTTTTTAATAGCCCTTCAGAAATGCCCAAAAAGGGTTCGATGCAAAAACGTTACTTCCTATGCTTTAGAAAAACAAGAAAGTTCAAACGTCTAGATACGCAGCATAATATTATATTCAAGTTGTTAAGTATTCCTGTTTCTTCTTAGAACACATTCTTTTACCAACATCAAAACAAGTATTCTCGAACGAAGGGAACGATATATTTTTGTGAGTTGCTGTACGTGAATGAATAGGATATTCTCCATCATATTTTGTGAATGATCCCAACAGCACACTTGCGGTTAACATAAATTGATCCAAATCGACTCTCAAGCATCGTTTAAAAATACAATGAAAAACAACAATCAAACTTATTGAGTGGTCCTAATGGCATCTTTACCGTTGTTTTAAATGAGCCTTTATTGGCCATCGAACGTTTCAAATAACCTTTTAAACCAAATAAAACTACCATCACACTTTATAAATGGCTTCAGTAGCATCCTTACTGGTGGTTTAAATCTGCCTAGGCGTAGTTTTAAATCGGAAGGCCTTTATTCTGGATCAACGGTTTTTTACACAATGAGGATGTATGTTAGCCTCATGTATCATGTGTTCGTTAGCTGATCCTGCAATAACGGAGTAGCGACTTCGACGTGGTCAATCATGCTCATGGTATTTGTTAATAATTTGACTAGTTTTCAAATCGAAATCCAGTCGATTTTTTCATCATTAAGAAATCCGAAAATAAACATTTTAGACTTTTATTTCATACCTATATATATAAACTAGTTGACTATTGATTTGAAGCATGCTCATTTTTGTGTAAAAAAATAAATAGAGCCAGTGCGTGAAACTTGAAGATCACATATGTTATCTTCCTCATTACATAGAATTACAGAATTTACAAACTCTGTTCGTAGTAACGTTCTGACCAAGGAGTATCCATTTCATAACTGCATGTTTTTTTGGGAAATGGCAAGTGCTCAAGTGTTTCAATTTCAAATCAAATATTAATATCTTAAACAAGGCATCACAATAAATGCCTATATAGAGCAAAAATCTATCAAATGGAATTCAAAACCAAAACACTGCTTTAGACTCACAACAAAAATGCGTTCAAAACTTACCTAACTTACCATGATTTCTAATTTCAGTAAACATTCCACTGTTTCTGCCCCATTTTTATACCCCCAGGAACCAAACTACTCCTCGAAATTGTGAACGCTGTCTGTCATCGTTTCCCCCCATGACCTTAGAGCAAATAAAGCTCAACATTCCTTCCTCTCAACCACATGCTACACTTGTAAATGCTCTAACAATTATTTACACTTCGCATATGGCTCATTCCTTTCTCCAACGCCGTACATCTCTACCATTGGCATTCCGAAACCAGCTTCCGCGGAAACGAAAATCCTGAACCGCATCATACTCCTCGCAATACGTATCGGGATACAAATGAGTTTCCTTCAGCGCCACGGTCCAAAGCCCCGAGGCAAAGCGCCGGTTCCTGGTACGGTTGTAAGTTGTTCGTTCGGATCAAGTGAAATCCCGTCTGGTTAATTTGTAACAAAACCACGCGCATTTGTAACATTAAACCCAATATGTTGGTTTTACTACTCGCAGTCGCTGTGGTTGGTTCTCAGTCAGGCTCTCGAAATGAGATTACACTTGTTCGACGTGGTGGCGGTCGGGCGGTGTCGGTGCACCCATCGCCACACTTCCCCGTTTACCGTTCCTGCTGATGAGGCTGGAAACGTTGTTTTCGTTGCTTAAAATAACACGGGGGGACGTCAATCAAAATCAAACGCGCGCACCCCTGATTCAATTATCATCAACACCTCGCTCTCTCCTGTCGCTAGTGCCGGTGCGGTCTAATATGTTTGGCTCAAGGATTTTGGCCGGGATGTTTTCGCTGAGCATTTGATTGACCGGATTTTTTTGTCCCCTGGCTCGAGCTTTGCTCTTTTGAACAGACCGCCCGCCCGGGTGTGGTATTGTTTGAGGACAACTTGAATTGTTCATGTTACAATAACATTGCAGCGGTGATATACCTTATGGTCGATTTCGTTACCGATTGAGGTGGTCGAATTTCCCCTGCTATCGCGTTACACCGAGATTAGCAAGGATTATTGAACGAGATTGAAACGTCCTGATTGAATGGATGAAATGCAATTTTTAGTCCCAAATCTTTTGAATAATTCATAATGTTTGCCATTTCGTTTCAAAATAATTACCGAAAGTTGAGAGGCGTAGTGTCCATAAAAATTCATGCCTCCAAAATCGTCATTCCTCGAGGCTGTTAATTTTTATGACAAAAACGGGTAGCAAGTGAAAATCAGAATATAAGCCGGCTTCTTGGAATCACGTTGAGCGTGCTCGGAATTCCATCGCAACCACGTGACGCCATCCTCGACGGTGGTTAATCATTCACAGCCATGTCTATAAAACTTTTAAACCATGAACCAAAAAGCACAATAAAATCTTTATCCTTCTGCCATCCACCCGCCGACACCATGGAAACAAAAGAAAAATAAAAGGAGCAAAAATCAAAATAAAGATTTCCATGGAGCATGCCATTATTATTATTATTCGTGTTCATAAAAAAACGCTTCCGTTCGCTCTTTTCGTAATGGCTTTGGCATCGTCTTGCCTTTTTTTACAGCACACTTGGATGAAAACCGAGTGAAATCATTTTCCAACCAAAAGCTGAGAAAATGAAAATCTGGCCCGTTTTGCGAGGAGGACGCAGAGGAATCGTGAAACTGGGGATCGAAGAGTGAGCAAGCGAGCGAGCGAACAAAGCCCGAGAGAAAGAGATAAAGGAAGAGAGCCGTCCGCTTTGGTATGGGCACATGATGAAAATAAAAACACTCAAAGGGAGAATAATCAAATTATTCGAATCCTTCCATATCCACTAAATTTTTCATTGGCTGGCGCGCTGTGATTTTGCGACGCCCACCAAACACTCACACACACGCACCCACATCGATGTCGTTGTCGTCGTTGGCATGGAGACTGAAGAGCGCGTTTGCTGGTGTCCCTACAGTAAATGCGCATTCCGTATGCTTCCGAATGAATTTGAATAGATTTGGGGATGGGGAATCGATGCAAGCCGAAGCGGTTATGGTTTGTCAAATAATAAATTCATTTTCGGTGTTATTTTGGTATAATAAAGTTTTTTCTCTGTTATTTGGTTTTAATTTTTCGACATGTTACAAGCAAAACAAATCCAATTTTGTCTTGTGGTGCTCGATCGATTAGTCAGACTCGCTTTGCTGATGGTACACACATAGAACTGACTAATGATCCCCGTAACTCCAATCAATCTTAATTCACGGTGATCTTCATCAAAAAGATCGAAAAAATCTTCCACTTAAATTTCCCTGCAATGGTTGTTTGGAATGTCACCTAGTAAAACAGCGAAACATTTTTTTTTATCAGAACCATTTCGAGCAACATTTTAATCGAATTTATTGAAGAATAGCATTGAAGATATTGCTGTGATGGACAGTTGGGTTTTTGGGAGGTGTCACATTTTTTCTCTCATTTTCTCCGCAGGTGTGATGATTGATTTCAAATGATGTTTGCATTTCTAAATGATAGGGAAGCGGAACCTATCTTGAGCTCAATAAGCAGACCTCCAGTGGAAATGGATGAATATGCACTGAATACCGAACACTGAGTACACAAGTTATTCACAATTTATTCGTTCACTTACCGTTAATCGTTTAGCAAAACACAAAAGATTCGATTCTGATAATTTTCTTTCAATTTATTACGGAAAAGTTGTTTAATAATATCACGAAAAACAATAATCACATCTGTGTACATACAGTCACCACCAAAATTGCCCACTTTTCTTATGAACACGCTTCATCTCTGAAGTCATTGAAAAACTCATTGTATCGTATTCATATATTTTTCTAAGCATGATAATATTTTTATTTTAAAGATGCATGTGAATTTTTACAATGGATAATACACATTTTTGCAAAATTATTTTTTGAACCATACGTGGTGTAAATTTGGTGTTTCATAATAAAGTGCCCAATTGAAAATACATGATGTGTATGTAATTTTTACATCCAAACGCCCCTCGTATTCATTTTTTTTTTGACGTTTTCAAGTGTTTGTTGATCTTCTTACGGATTTCAGTTGTCGGTCAGAGAGATTCAGTGCGAGTTTTAATACGGTGGCAAGCAAAACTATTCCCTTGCAGATCCGAAAATGTGTTATTCGTGACATCGAGAATGGTGAATCGCATCGCAAGATTGGTGAAAAGTATGGAGCAAAGCAGCGGTTACCAAACTTTTTGCAAAGTACATAACCTATGGTTCAGTAGCAGATCGCCCAGGAAGGGGAAGGAAACGTAGAACAGATGCGAGAATCAGAAATTAAGAAAAATTCGAAGGTTACCCTCAGGGAGATCAAGGAAGTGATTCAACAACCGATCTCGGACAGTACTCTACGCAGAAGGATCGCTGAACACGGTATGAAGAGCAGGTTTTGTAAGAAGTTGCCTTTTATTAGCAAAGTCAACAAAGCGAAACGACTCAAATTTGCTCTGGAACATGGTGATAAACCTTTAGATTATTGGAAGACTGTTTTGTGGACTGATGAGTCCAAATTCGAGTTGTTCAACAGCAAAAAACGAGCTCGTGTATGGCGTAGACCTTGAGAGGCGCTTCATGATCGTCATATCCAGGGCACAGTTAAGCATGGTGGAGGGAACGTGATGGTGTGGGGGTGTTTTTCTTGGGCGGGTGTTGGTGCTTTGGTAAAAATCGATGGTATTATGACAGCAGATTCCTACATCGACATATTGCGTGAGAACTTGGAGGCTTCGTTGGTTAAAACTGGTCTGGAAAACAAATTTGTGTTCCAGCAAGATAATGACCCAAAACATACCGCAAAGAAGTCAAAGGCATCCATCCGTTCCTGCCGTATTAAACCTATGGAATGGCCCCCACAGAGTCCAGATCTGAACCCAATAGTGAATCTGTGGGCCATCTTGGATTCACGAGTTGATAAGACAGGAGTTACCAACAAACATAACTATTTTCAAGCTCTTGAGAACGCCTGGGAAGATCTTGATCCACAACACCTGAAGAATCTGGTGGAGAGTATGCCGAAAAGTTTGCAAAAACTGTTGAAGGCCAGGGAGGACACATCAACTACTGAACACTCAACAGACTGGATGGACAACACACACACACACACACACAGCTCAAATAGTTTATGAGTTACAATAACAAATGTAATCGATTTCATATGTAGGCACACACTCGCACATACACCATACTCGAGCAAAGGATTATACCAAATTGATAACAAGTTCTAATAACCAGGTTATCATTTTTTGATCACTGAATATGTTTTCATTGGGGCTGAATAAACAGACAAAATAACAGAATGAATAACAAAAAAATACTCGTTGAATATCATAAACTTATGTTATGTTGTATCACTGCGAACAACTTGATAACAAATCCTGTATTGTAAGCAAATTCATAGAAATAGCATCAAATTATGTTATCAATTTGAAATCAAATTCAAATGCTAATAACTGCAAAAAATATTTTGATTAAAAGCAAAATTTCTTATTCAAATATGCTTCAAATATTTATAGTTTTACAATTCAACTTATGACGTTCATACAAAAAAGTGTGTTCAAAATGATAACATATGATAACAAAATTTGCCAATGGTGATAACTAAATTTGTTATACGATAACAGCGAAAATCAAAACCATAACTGGGATAACAGAACTTGTTACTTATATGATATCAGCTTGTTATTTTCCTTTGCTAGAGTATTAAGTAGCTTATTTTGAAGATCTTTCTACAAGTTTTCTGGAACTCTGGGTCTCATCTAGCGCAAACTTCCGCAAATACTGTTCCGGGAGGCCAGAGTCCTGAAATGTCTGAAAAACCCGTAAAATTGATAAATACATAAATCTCATACTCGGTTACCACGGTTTTACCCTTCTTAGAATGAAGTATGTATAAATATATCTTGGAAAACCGACTTTTGATCCAAGGGCTGGAGGTCCGAGTTGTATGCAACAAAGAATTCAGCTGGAACTGAAGACTGAAGTCTATGTGTGTTTGTGGTGTATGTGTGTAACGAAATTTCTTATTCAGTTTCCCAAGCAATTACTGCACTGATTTGAATGAAAAGTCCAACAAATAAAAGGTACTGTAGTCTCATATATTGTTTTTGAATTTTAATGCAATCGGTTGTCTGGTTCCGTAGATACCCCTAGATATATGGAAAAATTTCTGACTTAAATCAAAACCCATCGTGCGACACCTAAAATTACTAAGAATTCCAATGGTGATGGTATTAAAAGTCTAGAACCACATTAGCCACAACGGGGTTGATGTTCCGTCTACTGAGTGAGTTTGTTGACAAAAAAGAACAGTTTCGCATATGAAACGCAGCGACTTAGTATTGCATAACACTTATGTTATGCTCACTAGGCATTTTTGTTTTCCTGGTTTTTACGCCAGTTGAACGTAAGAACGTTTGAGAAAAGAAAGAGAAAGAGAGACAATAGGTTCATTTTAAAGTTTAAGTTTAAGTATGGTTTGAATAAAAGAGTCGGATTCTAACCACGACGTGACCCGTCAGGTCAGTTGGTTAATACTATCAAACAGCGTTTGATTCAAAAGAAATGATGACATCCATCCGGGAGTGTGAAAAATGAACCAGTGCCGGATCGCCGGCAACTACATTACACAACTGTAGTAACGCGCCGTCGTTATTGGCAAAAGGAACTTTTAAGCTCAAACTTAAAACATAAATACTTTTTATAGTGATATGGCCTTACTTTCTCTATGTGTTCCTACGGCTGTGTAAAAACATGTTCAAGTATTTTCAACGCACAGTACGGTAATATGATGTTAAAATAAGGATTCAATACGTCAAAAACATAAGCAAGAGAATCTCTCAATGTTACTTAGGACCTGATGCATTGTTCAGCTTGATTTGTATTCATCAGCTGATCGTTGATACTACAAAAGCATGCACTATCAAACATCATTTTCCCTTCTTAAGTTGCTTTAGTTAGTTGCTTAAGAAACTTTAACTTGAAACCATGGGTGACCAAAGTAATTGGTGCATGAATACCATGGGTGACATAGAACAACCATTATCCGCATTATTAAAAGTAGTTTAAGCTGAAGGGCCAGGCAACTCCCGTTGAATTGTGTCCGGACAAGTTGAAGGCGATCGTGGGAGGTCTTTTTCCGCACCGCGAGTCAACGTTGTTGCCGCCTACGACATATGAAGACGAAGAAGCTGAATCCAATGGCTCACGGATCTCCTACCAAGAGCTCGTAATAGTTGCGAAGGGTCTGAAGGTGAAGAAAGCCCCTGGCCCGGATGGAATCCCCAATGTAGTGCTAAAAACCGCTATACAGGCGTTCCCCGAAATTTTCAGGATGGTGCTACAGAAATGTTTGGATGAAGGCTATTTCCCAGACAGATGGGAGGTCCAGAAGCTGGTTTTGCTGATGAAACCGGGGAAGCCGCCAGGGGACCCAGCATCGTATAGACCCATATGTTTGTTGGATACCCTCGGAAAGCTACTGGAAAGGATCATCTTTAACAGGCTCACACAGTGCAAGGAGGGCGAGAGTAAGGTCTATCGAGGAGGCAATTCGGATTCCGAAAGGGAGTCTCAACTGCGTATGCAATCCGGCCAGTCTTGTATAGTGCAGAGAAGGCATCTACACAGAAGCGGAGAGGAAATCTATTATGCACCGTAGTAACAATTGACGTGAAAAACGCTTTCAATACTCAAGTAACAATGCAAATGCAAATTGGTTTTATTCATGTTTTATGGTAGTTTTATCAAAGCATTATGGAGTTTATTTGGTTTTATCATGACATTTTCCAAGTAAAGGTGGTTTTGATTGATAAACAGTTCTTAAGAGTGATTAAAGAACACTTGAAGAAACCTCCATAAAACTACATCAGTCATAAGTGCAATCCACCTTAAAAGTAGTTTTTATAAGATTCTTGATCCCCCTCTCAAGACATCGTTTCGCTACTTTCAGAAAACCTGATGGATGCTTTGAAAAAGTTTTATGACATTCTTCTTCAAGATGAATGTATCTTGGAAATGCTGCCATAAAACGCTCTTAGAACCGTTTGATTTTAAATAAGAGCACATACTCTTGAGAAAGAACAGTATGTGAAAAATAAACAAACTGTCAAAATGGACGCCCATAGGTGATAGAAATTAAAAACTAGTGGATCGTTATGTTAATGTTAAAGTCCCCCGAGTCGTGCATTTCCATTCTCAACAGGCTACACAATATTTATACTCGTTGCAAGTAAAAACTAGTATATCATCTGAGCGAAAATCCACTACATAGCGCACTTCTTCCGACGTTATGTTTAGCGTATAGCTCAAGAAAAAAAATCATTTTTCATCCAACTGATGTTTCAGTTGTCGACACAATGTTATTAACTACTCTTCTTCCCAAAGCCATTGGTAGTATATTCATGTTAGAGTTTCGTTTTTTTTTTGTTCTCATCGACTTTTGCTTATGAGTAAAAACAGTAAATTATGAGTGGGAATGATGGCTAACAGCAACAATTATGCATAGGCACTTCTGATGATGTGCCTTCTCAACATTGATTTTATGGCTATCTTACGAAAGACTTGTTTACCTTGAGAAATTCAAACAAGTTTTATTCAAGCCTAACTCATCTTTTTCAAGAAAAAAATAAATAAAGATGCACTTGTCGAACTCCTCAAAAAATCTTGTTAGTCTTGTGCCAGTATTATTAGTTTTATTTGCGTTTTATGGTAGTTTCCGATAAAACCATTGAAAAATGGCGAGCGTGGCTATTCTGGATTCACTCGAAATGATAGCCATTCACATATGTATGCAACAAAACTCTCGTTTTTCCAATGCTGCGAACAATTTTCGCTGTTGAAATTACATGTTGAAACTTCAAACGGATTGTAGACACCATTTATTCAAGATCTAACAAATTATTAGCCTTCTCACCTAATTGTTAAATTTTGAAATATTTTTTATTTGTTTAAAGAATCAATGTTCTAGCAATAATTCCGTGGCGCATTAAAATTTTCGAACTTTTATGTTATAAAACACCAATAAACTGAACGTCGCATGAAAAATGTATCAATTGCAGGCATAAAACTCATGCATTTATGATCAATTTTACAATTAATTTACATACGTATCCACTTTGGAAAAGAAACGTCATATGGATATCGATATTTTTGTCTTCCTTAGCTTCCACTCGACTATAAACAAAAAAAGTCCTCATTCAGCAGAACAAATCGAAAAGTGGAATCTTCAAAACATATTTGTGACGGACTGGAAGTTTTCTTGAAGAGGAAAATCATAAAACTATCAAAACTTGTGGTAGTTTTATCATAGTTTTAAGCATGTCTTGAATGTCATTACAAGTATATACCGATAAAACTATCAAGTTTTAAGCGAACCTTGGGAAATAGTCTTGAGAACCTCCTGTAGTATGAGCCTTTTGGAACTTATGAGGGTTTTATGGCTGTTTTATCAATGTTATGTAGAATATCTAGTTTTATGCGGGGTTTTATCAAATGATCTTGAAAACTTCTTCAAGTGTACCTTAAAATTGAATTTGTTACTTGGGTAGTGATAGCTTGAAGCTATCGCCGTAGCACTGCACAAGCTGCGTGTTCCCAGCTACTTGTGCAGGATGCTGCATAGAGTCCTGGTGTACAAAACGGTATTGGGCTAAAATCAATCATGATTACGGCGGGGGTGCCACAAGGTTTCATTTTAGGTCCAATTCTCTGGAACGCGATGTACGACGGAGTACTAACGCTGCAAACATCTTCGTCGGAGAACACAAAATTGCATAGAAGCGCGCGCTGAAGCACCTGGGGGTGATGGTCGGCGACCGTTTAAATTTCAACGCACATGTCGATTACGCCTGCGAAAAGGCGTCAAAGGCTGTCAACGCGATAGCAAGGATCATGCCAAACATCAGCGGGCGGATGTGCAGCAAGAGACGGCTTCTGGCAAGCGTTGCACCTCAACTCTGAGATATGGAGTTCCGACCTGGGCCGCAGCGCTCAAAACAAAGCGTAACCGGGAGAAACTGAGCAGAGTATTCAGACGCATGGCCATACGGGTCACAAGCGCCGACCGAATGCTTTCATCGGAGCTGGGATGATGCCCATTCGCATCACCCTGGCCGAGGACGTGGAATGCTATCAGAGGAGGAATACAAGGAACGTGAGGGTTATCGTCAGAACGGACTCATTGGCTAAGTGGCAGCAAGAGTGGGACAAAGTGGAAAATGGAAGGTGGACCCACCGGCTCATCCCAAATGTGTCTGTGTGGGTGAACAGAACGCAGGGAGAAATGAACTTCCATCTGACGTTGTTCCTGTCCGGGCACGGCTGCTTCCGGAAATATCTGCATCGGTTTGGTCACGCACCTTCGCCTCTCTGTCCAGAGTGCGGAAATGTGGAAGAGACGTCGTCTTCGAATGTGCAGCGTGTAGGGATATACCTGGTATGATAGCCGACAATGTCGTACGCGAAGTGAGCCAGGAAGAAGAGAAAAAGAACGCTGTCAACCGGGTAGTAACGCGAATACTGTCCGAACTGCAGAAAAAGTGGCGTAATGATCAACGTTCCAGCTCCACTGGCTAGATCGGTTTCGGGAGAAATTCTTTCGCCGGGGAACTCTCCGCCGGAGTAGGCTAGATCCACTGCCGGGGACTAGTTGAGTAGATCGCGAAGCAGCACCGGACTGGGTCGTCGGGGCACCAGTGAACCGGACGCCTGGCTCTACCGGCATTGCTGGATTGACTTCGGCACCCTACCGGTTGGCCCGTGAATAACAGAAGAATCGGTTTCGGAAGAATGTCCACCGCCGGGCAACTCTTCGTCGGTGTAGGCTAGGTCCACCGCCGGGGAATAGTCGAGTAGAGCGCGGACAAATACTGGATTTGGGTCGTTGGGGCGCCAGCGAACCGGATGGCAGTATCCACCCGGAATCGCCGGACCGACCTCGGTATCCTACCAGTTCGTCCATTGATGTGGAACGACAATGATCGTCGCACCCGAGGGAGCGTAAAGTCTTGACTGGTTAGCTCAACACGGAGTACTAAGAGGAACCGAAGGGCTCAACATGACCATGTCGATCGCTGATTGGCAAAAATTAAGCTAATAAATTTACAACAGCATGATGGGAGCCAACGGGCTTGGCACAATTGGAGCGAAAGGGCTCAGTTAAACTAAAAAAAACAAATGGGACGAGGTGCACATTGCACATAACACCTCCCCTCCAAAGTAATACTGCATTTATTATGCAGCTACATACGTTGCTACTTATACTTGGACACTATTTTGATAAATGAAAGCTTTTCTCGTTTCTTAAATGCACAATTATAATCGACGGAATTTCGATCGCAAAACACAGAAAACAGCCCTTCAAAAACACCGACGCCCAATTTCAAAACATCGCCAATCGATTGACCGAATCCATCACATTGACCTTTATTTACTGAAGTACTTCCAATCAACAAGAGAAAAAAAATCTCTATTGCCGCCGGACACGGCACGAGGGCAAGAAAAATCTGCACAACATCAAACCGGACGCGCTCGTATATTGGACCAGATTGTCGAAAAACAGACATAAAAATCCGCATTCCCAGAAGCGTAAATGCCATTACGTTAACTATTTTTCGGATTTTCCCCGCCGTGCCACATGGCACCTTGTGTGCGATGTCGGGGCCAGGCGGAGAACCCACTCTGGTCAGTCACTGGTATCATCAAGCACACCCACACACGTCCGTTCGCTAGAGATGGGGTGACACCCGCCGTCGTACTGTATAGTTAAAGGAGAAAGCTCGACGGAGTCGCGCAAAGTATGAAGAAGAGGTCTCCAACGACCCTTGACAAGGTTCACGGAACGTCCACCCGTCCGTCCGTCCGTCCGCTGGTCTCATCCATGATGTGTTTGTATGATTTTTATCGCTTCCTCTACACGAGAACAGATTGCTCTGTCTCTATTTATCTAAATTTTCCGGATTTCTTTTTCGCCAGATTCATTCGGATCATTTTGTGCTGATTTCTTTTCCCTGCCGCCATCAGGATTTGCTGCCCCGCATGATGATGACGATAATGATGGGGGTGGGGGCATTGGAGGACGGGGTAGACATGTTGGCAACGAGTGGTCTTATATACTAGGCGCTGGTGGGTGGGTTGGCATCACCAACACAGAGACTCACGTGGGACGTGGGCTGGTTGGTGGTGGGTGGTGGCTTTAACGATCCTTTTGGTTTAGTACTTTGATGGAACACTAGTATTAACGTATTATAAGTTAATGAAACATCATTTTTTTCCACCAACTTTTGATGTTTTTCCCCACGCCCGGTTCATGGCAACCCTACTCCCAAATACCAAAAGTTGATAATGCTGATGACGGAACGCTGATGATGACGATGACGACTATTCGCTATCAGTGCGCTTTTCCCGTCTGCTTTCATTCCATCGTTTTTCGCCATTTGCCAACTCCTGCCAAAGCAGCACATAAAAGCTCTGATTCTGACGACGGCACAAAGGCTCCCGAGCTGAGAGTTTTCCCGAGGTCGTTACCCCCCTTTCACTCACGTCACCTCTTTGCTTTCGCCGTGCCAAATGAGGATATGGGATATTGTATAGGTATGTCGCGCAAGGCGTCGTCGTCGTCGTCGTCGTCGTCATCTTTGTCGCCGTCGGTTTGGGACCCAGATTCAGTCAGAGATTGTGTGTATGTGATATGGTGAAAGATTTCTCCAGCGATTTTTCCGACGACAGCGAACACAACCCCGGACTCGGAGGCTACATGTGAAGAATATAAATATATATTATCTCACGTTTATGTTATATATTAAGCTGAGAGTACGGTTCTTTTCCAGGGTTCAGGAGGACGATATCGAGGAGGGGCAGGAGGAGGCGGAGGAGGTGAAACTATCTCAATGAAGGTTTTGGATTTCTGCTTTTTCCGTTGCTCTCCGATTCGTTCCGTCTCGTTCGTGCTCCTTAGTGTCCTTTGAGGGAGCAAGGTGCAAGGGTGGATGGATCAACCGGATGGAGATAGTGGGCGGATAAAAGCTGCTGCTTGGGATGGTGAAAGGCATGTGCGATAAAATATACAAGATTTTTTCACTGATTTTATATTTATGGCCGAACGTGTAGCATTTACGAGTTTAGCTTGTCTGATGTATGGGTATATAAACACAGCGACCGGGGACTCTGGATGGATGCCTCCGTCGGGGAAGGGTCGGGAGACATTTGCCGGGTAAATCTCGTCGCTTTGGTTCTTCTGGCTGGGAAATGGCGAAACGGGAAGCTTCCACACAGACCAGGCCAGAGCTCTCGAGAGTTGGAATGAACATGGAAAAATCAATACTCCGGGACGAGAGCGGATCATGGCGAAGGCTAACGGTGGACGTGCGCGTTGCTACCGCCGGTCGTCGTCATCATCATCGGAGAGGTATACTAAAACGTGAGACAAAATCAAATCCGTTTCTCGGGGCGCAATCAGGGTCGGTTTGATTTAGGTCGTCTCAAATGATTTGAGAAGGTGATGGATTTTTGCTGCATTTGATGCTGCGGCGGGTGGACCATTGCGTGAGATTTTCGGCCAGGGTATCTCACAGGTGGTCAGTTAGACTTGATGGGTAATGAATGAATGACGAGTGGGAGTTGGGATTTGTTTTGGGGTACTTAAAGGGGCAATGGAATAATCAGTTGTCATTGATTGGGGGGAAAAATGAAATTTTAGAGCTTTGTTACTGAGGCTAAATTTTTCAAACGAACCAACCGTTTTCATTGTACCAGATGGTATTCTGCCTTAAAGAACTATAAGTGTTTGATTGAATTACGATTATCATGACTGTTTGTTAAAAGTATCCATAAGCGTAAGGTATGCGCTCAGTAAAATCTAGCCATGGCTTATT
Source organism: Aedes japonicus (assembly GCA_034211315.2). Classification (NCBI taxonomy): domain Eukaryota; kingdom Metazoa; phylum Arthropoda; class Insecta; order Diptera; family Culicidae; genus Aedes; species Aedes japonicus. The sequence continues at coordinate 193,163 of JASCZW010000430.1, read as the reverse complement.
AGCCACATCTATTCTATTTGTCAATATAGAGATGTCACCAATACCGCTAACGCAATGTCATTCTGTGTGTGTAAACGTTTTGACACACGGTTGGCTATCACAAAAGCATTGTTGTGAAAATGGAGTCGTAGGAACAACAAGTGCGTGAAAATAAATTGCACAAAAGTGTGAAAAATCCGTCGCATCATGAAATAGCAAAATCACTCGGAGTCCCCCGTTCAACAGTAAGCAGCCTTTTTAAACGCTTCCGGAATCGGTTGATTCTCGATCGGAAACCAGGATCTGGCGGAAAGCGGAATGACAACTTCAAATCTCAGCGGGATGCATCGCTTCGGCTAATTAAGCAAAACCCGAATCTTTCCATTCGAGATGTGGCTAAATAGGTCAATACATCGTATTCTTTCGTTCAATAAGTAAAGAAAACGGCAGGATATATGTCGTTCAAGGTTATTAAAACCCCTAACAGGAACGAGAAGCAGGAAATCTGTTGACCCGTAACGCTGGTTGATCACTTTTTCGTGACGCGTTACGGGGTATCAGATCTGCCACCGAACCTTTCCACATTAATTCAAACTAGGGAACATATTTGTATTTTGTATTCAAAGGAACATATCGTAGTCCTTATTACATTTTATGCCTTGTGAAAACCGACAATACTCGGATTGTACCATCGAGTATGAGCTTGGAGTAAGGAAAACATGGTTAGTCTTCATTTATGTGAATTCTTATTTTCTATTTAATGTTCTTTAATTTGAATTGGTTATGACTGGGTTTCTGATGCAAGGTCAGTATCAGAATCATAGTTTGTATAGAGCAGCGCGCTTTTGAAGGGTGCTCTCACTCCTCAACGAGTTTAAATAGCAAAAACTTTCAATAAAACTCGAATCATTGCCAACAGAACCAAAAAAGGCAGCTGTAACAACACCGAATACTTCAACATTTCTCAATAGTGATAAAGTAACTCGACATACACTAAACAAAGGATACGGGATATACTACAATAGATAAAATTACTATTCGCAGTCAGTGTTGGTGACTGCCGAAAAAATCGGCGAAAATTATTTATTGTTATCCGTGCTTGAAACAACCACATCGATAAATGTATTGGTAAAGGCATCAAACGCAAGAACTCAGTGAGTGAACAATTTTAGACGTTTTTTAGATTACTTCATTCCACCACGCAACTCGAATGGACAACAGCTTGTGATTCACTCTTCGTTGATTGAGTGGCTATGGACATACGACCCAGTTGGATCGCCAGATGATAGTGTTCGGAGACGAGAGATGATAGCATTCATTTGAACAGAATCTTTCGTTTTCTTTTAGTTAGAATGGCAGTGTTGGAAATTTTGTTACGTGTGTACCACCTGGGAAAAAAATCAGTCTACAAGATTAGATATTTTTTTATTTCCTGCCACACGTATCCGATAAGTCGTGCCATTTTTTTCAGGACTATTGACACACCTTATGAATTTTATATCACATAACATGCAAGAAAAATTGATGTCGAGATTTAAATTGAAGAGGGTTTAATATCCATATTGCCGATTATCGTTCGTTGAACAAACATTCGCATATTTTCAATTTCAACAAGAATGCATACTTTTTTATTTTGTGACATGTGAAACATCTTCTTCACCGGACACCGGAATCCACTGCATCCGGGTTGGTAATGCCGTACCATTACCAACTAAGTAACCTTTTCCATCATCAGTATCTACCAATAACAGAAAATACTGGCCTAAAGAAACACATGTCACTTTATATTAACATTTGGCGTTTATTTGCTACATATTTTCTGTTTCTCCCGCCGTATTTATTGGCTACACTGTGATTTTCGGATCGGAAGCTTCGAGCCTTAGCACACAATCGAATCAGGAAACGAAAATGAATCACCAGCCGAAGCCAACAAACGAATCAATAAATTGTACATGCAAGCAGTGATGAACACGTATACAAATTGACAGATGACGAAGTTTATGCTATGTTCATTTAATGTTTACTTTGGCCCATCAGTTTTCGGGTTGAGAGGTGAAGCAGAACCTCTCATTGTATGCGTCTATTGAATCAAAGAAGCGTACAATGAATGATGTATAATACTATCGGAACCATCCTTGTTAGCAGTAGTAACAGAGTCAAACAAAACAGTTCGAAAACAAAAGCGCGAATTGAAAGATATTGGGTCATTATGAAGCAAAACCTTGGGAAATCGAGAAGAGAGGCAAACAATGAGATAGATTTTGCTAAAAAGTGGGAAAATGTTTCCAGAAAGTTGACTGAGGACACTAAACAAACTGAACAAAATCCAGTTTTTTATTGCTACGCATACTACGCATACGGTTTTTTTTTTCGAAAACATGTAAAAAATGTTGAAAGAACGTTTTGGCGTTAGTGGCCTTTGAAGGCAAGAAGTCTGCTCATGAAAACTGTGAGCAATTTAAATAGAAAAGTACAGGATTAGTAATCTTTTTTTAATATAAAATAAAGTTTTTTTTCCTTATTATCGAGATTTTCAGCCCTTGGCTGGTTCATCTCCCTCCGTAGTCACTCAAATACCTTTTGGGTATTTTCGTAACATGTCCGGGGGTGAGACTCGAACTCGAGACTTTGGCGTAAGAGGTATTGATGTTAACCACTACGCTGGGGTCGCCCCACATAAAAAAGTTTTTTTTAAGTAAAATTGTTGTTTTCTGTGGTAACTCCAGAAAGGCACAACTTATTGACCTCATTCGAATCAAATTTTTCGTTTTGGGCAACAAGTCATTGTTCGAGCGTGGAGCTCTAATTGCTGGCCTCCGGAGGTATTACTACCCGCCGTGTGCAATAGCGGTGCACCAATTCACGGGAGAGAATGATTTCACCACTGGACACTGCTGCACACTTTAGACAGCCGTTTGATCGCGGATCACAATTCCGATCACGAATTTACTCACGGTTGTCACGCTTGCGATATTCACTGGAATAAATTGTGTCACGTTTGGCCATCATTCAAAGATCAGGTTTTCGGACACTTTAAGAACCTTTGGATTTTGCTGCTGTAATCACTATATTTTCCCGGAATAAAAGAACAACACAACTGCGACGGATCGTTTTGGATTTCTGATTTGTACTGATATTTAAATATTTTACCTTTGAATGGGAAAAGAGGTTTTGTGGGTTCTACATTACAGTGGTTGTGAACAATTATAGTGACGGTTGAATATTCAATTTGGGTTTAAATTCCCCGAATAGAAAATTACCATTACCTGTATGATCATTATTATACATTTTCCATTCATGTTGTAATCACCATTATACTTATCATTCTTGTATAATGCTGGTGTAATGTAAGAAAACATTCAAACTTTATATATAGCGTATTTTATTTATGATAATGATTACATAAACAAGAAATTACAAGGCCGTCTAGTATATCCCTTGCTCATTCATTGTATGATATAACGAAGGAAAGATATAAATTATGGTCACATTAAACAAAAAAACCGGAAACTGTTTTAAGAAAACGTAATTTTAGTTTATTATCACAAAATGTTTGATTCATGTTGTAATACTGATCATTATAATATGATTTGTAAAGGAGCGGTTTTATCAGTCTACGTGAAGGGTATGTTGCAATTCAATTAAGTAGATTTTACTTTCTAACTTAGTTTTAATCCACTTGTGAACAGTATTGTTGACTTCAATAATATACCTTTAATTGTCAATTTTTACGGTTTTTGAGTCCGCTGATCTCTTATTATAGTATTTCTAGTAAATCCTAGTTCACTTAAAGTTCCATAAATCAGGGTGTTTTTGGTTGGATTACCTTTGCTCTGGTTTGGATTTTCTTTTGCTGGTATTTTTAATTATTCAAAATCTCAACATAAAAGCAGCATCGATTGGTTCGAGAGGTCTGGTTTTGAACTGCAACAAGTATATTTGAAAATTACACAAAGTCTCCATTTACTATTTGTACATGTACAGATTAAGTATCTTGAATCCATATCGATAATCAAAATTGACGCTCAGGATGCTCTAATAATTCATTCTATGCGACTGAACTGATATAACATTTCTATATATTTATGTAATTTCTGCTCTTATATAACTAACATCAACATCGGTCACTCAGCACTATTGATGTGAAATCGATTAATCAGTTCCATGAACAATGCTATCAAGATTGTCATAGATACGCTATCGATTTTATTAACTCGAAAATATCGACATATCGAATGGCAAGAGATATATGAATCATACGATTGGACAAACTTTCATTAACAGTAATCGAAACATGCTCTTAGATCTGCTCGATTACATACTCAACTAAATATAAGCCGATAACAATTTATGAATTGTTGCCATGACATGTGAAAACAGCTCCATAGAATACTGCAAATTGAGCATTGGAATCCCAGATATGTTAATTAATGATAGATGCAATGCTAAATATATCATGGATAATCTGACAATGGATTACTTGAAAAGTAACCTTAGAGCATCAATTAGTGTACCATACGGATGATGAAAAGTATCTGATCGTTGCATGGTACATTAACTGAAACTTAGTTACCTTTCAACTGAATCGATGTCAGCTTGTATTCTATTGATCCACATCTGTAGCGTTGTATCTAACATTACAGTGAACATATCCGACGTTTTCAACTCTCAATTTTAATTAGTCTTTGGAGCTATTGGCTCAGTGGTCTATGGAACATTTTGATACTGCATGATTATATTCTGTTGAAGTATATTGAACAATGCTTTCATTTAGGGAGCGTTGTCAAATTAGTTCAATTTATCAAATCTACAATGATTATGAGGCTGCCATATCGAATATTCCTGGATCATCCTGTAATTTCTGATGAAAATATGTTTACAGTACCATATTGGCCACTTTGAGTTCGTAATTCTGGTGAAGTATAAGACGGGTTCAGTCTCACCATCGGTGGATTAATTCGGGTTTTATTTACTTGGATTGGGAGAAAAAACGGAAAAAGTATGATTCATTATTGTTTCATGTTATCATCTTGATTATAATTCTCATAAAATATTACTATACTGTAATGATATCTCTTATCTTTTTATATCGTATTTATTATTGAACTACGTTAACATATATCGTAATGGTTAAATAATTTATTTTATGATATAACCAGAACTGAACGATACCACCTAAATTAAAACTGCAGAAAAAATATTATTCACAAATTATTTACTTTATAATACACCGGAAATTTTATTCGAGAAAAAGTGATTTTTTGAATGGTAACGATACTTAACAACCTATTAGTGTTAAGGTAAGATCTTGATATACCATATCATATATCATTGATATATTACACTTTATCTTCAGTTTATAATTGTTGGAAGATAGCTTGAATAATTATGAAACGATAAATGGTATAATACCTTTGAAATACTTGTTCATTCGGGTCACTTATGACTTTAATGCTAGGAATTCAATTAAGACTAAGTATTAACTATTTACAATGTTGTTTTTATACGCATATTTACACATGATACGTTTACATATCAGTAATCACATAGTAGTTTGATATTTGGTTTAGATAATCAAAATTAAAAAATTATATTTTGACCATAGCATGCTTACAAAATCAAAGCAATTTAAAATGTTTATTCATGTGAATTAATCAACTCTATTTAGTATATTTTTACGTAAAAGTAAAAGTCACGTATTCAAAAGGCCTTTGTGTACATTAGAGCAAGTTAAAATACGGATTAGGTTGAAATGCAAAGCATGGGATACAATGAGTAGTTTTATGTAAATTCGATTTGATGTGAAATAGTTGATGTACGGACTATCGAGGTATACCTATAATCACGGTGTTTATTTTTTGTTTATTCAATGCTACATTCTACAGCTAAACGCACCCTTTGACTGTCATAGAGGATTATTTTGAGCAGCTGAACGCGCATCTCAGCTTTATTTATTTTTCTTCCCATGTTAGTTCATCAACAACATTCGCTGTGCATTAATTTAACCTAAACAGTGAAAAACTTAATATTATCCATAGTTTTTTGTTTCTTATTTTTTACTCTGGACAACGACTTTGTTTTCTATACTGGGGTACAATTTAAACAAAAACCTATATCGCCCGTCATGGAAAGAGGTCAGGTTTTGAGCGTTAATATCTCAGTCGCTTCTACGCGTCGATTCCAAATATCGCAAGCAATTGATTTTCAATATAAAACCAATTAAAATAACGCAAATATAAGCTGATGTCTTATGATTTTGTTTTGCCGAGTAAATATACTAAATGCGAAGTATTTTCCTATCACGAACTGCATATGTAAGTAAAGGAGATCTCATACGCAGCAGAGAACGTTATAAAAAGGGTAAATTCATCATTCCAGTTCCAAAATCAGGGTTCTACCTTGGCATTTCCCTAGACTAAGCTACCCAATGCAGGGAGCCTTGCCTACCCTGCATTGGGTAGCTTGGTTGAAGATTATGTGCCCGATCGGATACTACCGTTCAAATGCCCTCCATTCGTTTTCAAACTTGCATCTTCCAATTTTAGGGCCTGCTGTTACTCTCTACGCAAATATCAATACTTTCTCTTCATTTCTATTCATTCTAGCAATAAATTACTGTCCACTTCTAGAGCATCGCATGGAAATGAGCAATTATCTGCTTCTGACCAATTTCATCATAGATCGTTACTCTACGCATGGGAGAATACAAAAAATAACAATCAAAGTAGGCCGAGTTCAAATTCTGGTCCAGAAAGTAAGAAATTCAGGCTCTTGGAAGCGATAAGTATGAATAATATACACATCAAATTTATATGAAAATGATTTAACTACTGCTCTAGGCTTCTGAATTTGTGCTTTAGTAGCACAGATATCATCGAATAATGTCGAAATATATTTTTTTCAGAGATGCTTTATATTGGGCTAACATATTTGTAGATTACTTAGGTTTGGTGCGTAAATGTACATGTAAATTGTAATTGCTCAGTATTCTTGTCAAAGTGATTTTCAAAACATAATAAGAGTATTTGCGTCTCAAGTTTTCAAGTATCTTTGTTGAAATTAAGATTTTTTCTGTAGAAAAATAAAAGGATTCAAAGAATGATCATTTTCGCTGGACATATTGCCCTGGGTTAGTTTTTTATCCTTCTCTGTAGCTCAGGGACAGTTAATCAAGGCAAGCAAATGGCTATTCACAAAGCTTGGCTTAAAACATTCATCTTGGTGAGAATTTAAAAAAAAAATCTAGTTCTGAATATATTTAATACCGATGCAACCGAATATATCAGGCCTAAAGGCTATAAAAAATCTCTCAGGAGTGTTAACATGACAAAATTAGTATTTCTATTACCGTAAATTAATTACTTATGAAATTCAATTAAATAACACATAAACAGATACTCTGGAAACGCTGAAATACACCTAGTCAGATCATGAAGCTTTTGCCCGGGTGCCCACTGAAGTAACGGAGAGGTAACATGTGTATGTATTCCATAAAATCTTGTCGACATTTTCCTCACGTCGAAGGACTTAGACTCTATGTTTTGGAATGATATGTGATGTCACACTTTCGCCTCATCAATGGGCATCTCGACTTATGTTGGTTAATCACGCTGAAAAGAGAGCGAGAGCAAAGCGTAACAAATTCCTTCTGAAAGCATGCAACTGGTGCTTGAAGATATATGTTAGTAACGTCTAACTTCTTAACATTTTCCTAGGCTACGAATCGCAATATTATGATATGGTTTCTAGTATCATCAGATACGTTGATTAAAGGCATTCGTGGTTAGCCCAAAAAGCATGAGAAACCATTGTCTGGCTATAAAAGCAGCTAATAGCAAAAGCAGCAGTTGAAATTGAAAACGACATTGAAAACATTAACGTTTAAAAATAATTAAAATAATAATCGGTTTAATTATAGAAACATAAAATAAATATAAATAAAGGGTGTATTCGATAAAAATGGCACACAGAAAATCTTCTGTAACTTTTGAATCGTATGAGTAAAAAACCTAGAAATTTGAGTAGATCTTATCCATAGTGTATTATTTACATCTGCCAAGTTTCATAGTTATACATTCAGTAGTTCCAGTCATGTCGTCGAAACAAGAAATTGTCCGTGAGAAAATTTTGTGCACTCCCAATCAAAATCCAGGGGCGTCCCACCGGTGGATTGCTAAAAGGCTTGGAATTGCAAATACAACTGTGTCTCGTGTAATAAGAACCTTCAAGGAGCGTCTGAGTGTCCAAAGGAAGGAAGGGAGTGGTCGTAAAAGTGGTCCAATGGACAGTAAAATGGCCAGGAAAGTCGTACAACAATTCAAGAACCGTCCAAACATGTCAATTCGAGATGTCGCTAAAAAGTCTAAGGTGTCAGTCGGTTTTGTGCAGAAAACCATGAAGCGTGCTGGGTTACATGTTTACAAAGTGCAAAAAGCCCCAAACCGGAATGAAAAACAAAACATCACTACGAAAACCCGCGCCCGGAAACTTTACACGAAGCTGCTCACCAAATCCTGTTGCATCGTGATGGATGACGAAACATACATCAAGGCCGACTTCCGTCGACTTCCTGGGCAAGAATATTTCGTTGCCAAGTCGAAGTTTGATGTTCCGGAGGATTTGAAAGAAGAAACTATCGAAATTTGCAAAGAAGTTTCTAATCTGGCAGGCGATTTGCGGATGTGGTGATATAAGTGCTCCCTTCATTCATTAAGAAGCACAAAGGATCAACTCTGTTTTGGCTTGATCTAGCATCCTGCCACTATGCTCGAAACGTATTGTAGTGGTACCGAGCCAACGGAGTCAATTTTGTGCCAAAGGATATGAACCCACCAAATTGACGGAACTTCGTTCAATTGAAAAATTCTGGGCAATTATGAAAACGGAACTTCGCAAACATCCCAAAACTATAAAAACAGAGCTAGAATTGAAGAAAATTTGAAGAAACACTGAGAAAATCGGTTGTACAAAATTTGATGGGTGGAGTGGAAAGGAAGGTGCGGACATTCGGGATGGGAGACGAAATTGAATAAAACAAATGTTGTAAATCAAAACTCATTAGTAGTTCTTCATTCCCTGAAAATTTCAAGAAAATCCGATAATCAGTTTAATTTTGATGAGTATATATGTGTGTGCCATTTTTATCGAATACACCCTTTATTAACATAAACTAGATGCAAAATTAATCTGGTGAAAATGAGTTTGAAGGTGTGGCTACCATGACTACGAAATTTGTTTATACTGTTTGAATCCTGATATATAGTAAAACCATCGATAGTTGTTTTGAGCATAACTCCCCAGCAAACGGTCGTGGACGGATTAACTAACCATCACTTGAAAGCTTTTTAAAGAGATTAGATACTGTTTACTCTATCTGCTCTTATCTGTTCGAAAGTGTAGTACAGCCGTCGAAAATACAATGAATAAACAGCGGAAAAAAGTTCAATAACTCATCCGACAATGTTCAATAATGCAGGTAAAGTATTTTCAAAAAAAATTGTATTTTGATAATGCAATTAGCTTTGCAGAACATTAGAAATGTGTATTTGGAGGTTTGTTTAGTAAGAACTATCTCAAATTGAATGAAACATACGATTAATATGTCTGCAGCAAAGTTATTTGTATTGACTTCCAACTTCCAACTTTGTTGAAGACATCAACTCTCTATCTCAAAATCCTAAAAAAAGTTGAATTTTTATCTCACTTTTAGAGGGATTGATCACAAAAGTCATGCCGTCAAAATACGAAGCTTGTCATATCCATCAACTTTGCCAAAGACGCCATTGCTCTAGTTCCACTATTTAGTCCATAACTATGAGTTGAGAGTGTTAAAATCGACTTTTTGACCACTGTGGAATGAAGTGAATCAGTCCTTAAAAAAATGGAACCTCTGCTCGATTTCATCTGCTTCTATGAAAGTTCACAGCCTGCCGTACTCTAACGGAGCTATATATAGTTTCTCCTAATATCTTTGGTTCTAGCAGAAATTGCTGTCCACTTCCAGGGTCTTATGTTGGTGAGAAGATATTTCCATTTCAAAACATAATTAATTTCGTACTTAAGGTTTGGAGTATTGAAAACAAGATTTTTTGAAAAAATGTTGTCAATCGCAAGTTCAACAAAGATTTTTTTTTCTACTAAAAGCCGTCGGTAAGAAGACAGGTATGATTTGAGAACTTCATAAGTTTGGTATTCGATGAAAAATCAATAAGATTTGAAGCAGCCATTGATTAAAAGACATTCAAATATTATTTCCATTCCAATGTCAAGCAAAACGGCTTCCAATATATAATAGGATTAAAATGGGGTTCATAAAAATGCCGTCCGTTAGTTTGCATAACATTTCGAAAAACTTCCACACTCTACGGAACACCGGTTCAACGGATGGGTTTTTCCCCAGAACATACGAAAATCAATAACCGCTCAAAGATCCATCAAAAATCTACAAATCCAATTGTACCCGTCATAAATAAGTAATCGTAATAAGATTTATTTCCCATCAGTGACGGTCCTTCTTTCGCCTTCCAAGCGATGATGGTCCGGACGAACAGATTGCCGGCGCTTTGTCACATGCCCCTCGGTCCAACCAAAACCGTATTCCATCATTTCCAGCTCATTAACTTTGCCCATCACTTCGGCTTCTATTGCTCCATGTAGCGAATATCTATAATTCAGCAAACAATTTTCGCAAAGCTCGCCACCGGAGACAACTTGAAGCGACAAATCTCGAACATCTTTCCGCTTCCGGTATGTCTGTGTTCGTTCACGTCTCACTGAAATCTTGGAAAGGATTGCCGAAAAGCAGAATGGAAGCAAAAATCAATCTAATCGAGCTTTGCGCTAAGGTTTATTGATTTGCTTTTCTCCCTGCTGCTGGACGATTTGGTCGGGAAATTCGATACCGTCGTCGTCGCTGAAATTGGAGAAGTCTTGCTCGGGCCGAACGAGACGAGGGCACGTCCTTCGATTCATCATAACTTGCTAGATATACATATAGTCCTGCCAGCGTAGGGGAGATTTCTGCGCTGTGCTGGGGTGAGAAAAGCCAAATTACGCTTCATACGAATGTATCCGCAGGGAATATGCTGGGAAAATTAAATTATAGACACAGATAATTGCCCTGATCACTTATCTCCGGCAGGACGGTCGATGACGATGATGACGACGTCGACAGGGATCGAAACTGGTTCCAGCAAACTAACTACAGGAAGGCGTGCTGGGTGCGTGCTCATGTTTACCGAATCGACCTCTCTGCCAAAGTGGATTTATGACAACAACCGAAACACGAGGCCTCGGCTGGAGCTTTTCGATTGGACCGAGAGCCGGGTAAGAAGGATGAGTGTTTCTGTGATTATGTTTTTATGTTCACATCCTCATCAATTTTGCCTGCGATTTCCTACTCCGATTTCGGTTGCTCTGCACTGCTTTCTGGCACTAATATTGATTATTTCGGATTTTATGAGATCCCTGCTGGAAGACTCACTGCAAACCGCATCGACAGCGTAGTAAATGGTGCAGATTAACGTGACTCCAAAAATAGTGTAGCTCTAGAGCCTGACTCCCACTCTCGAAACTATTCAGAAAGGAATTTTAATGATAGTGCCCATCCCCTCCGGAACCATCTCTTTGACTGGCACCATGCTTCCGGAATCCGATATTAAATTATGTCACCATTTATCTTACTCTCTACCTCTTATTTTCATCACACCCTTGGTCGTCCTAGATGTCGGTGGGAGATGGAAAATTCGCTCCAATTAATAAAGATAAATCAAATTGCCACGAAGGAATCTGCTTTAATTGTCGTCTCGCTTAAGCTTATGGAAAATCCCCACGTCGTTCGCTCTATCGTTGCTTGAAGAAAGAGGGATTTCACCAACCATCTTATAAATTTTACATCACAACCACACTGAACGGAAAGAAACTCCTCCCACCTTCGGTCTACACTTGATTCCGTATCAAGCTGGAAGGGTTGAAGATTAAAAATCGGTTTAATGTTCGCTGTTCGGTTCTAAATCACGTCATTTGTACGTGTTCCGGTGTGTCGGGAGATGGTGGTGGAGGGGGAGCCAGTCTAGATGCTTAGGTTTTTGGAATCTCAACGGTCTAACGGTCCCAGCAGCTTCACAATTCACCGCCTTGTGCGAGTTATGGTAGTAATTGCGAAGGTATTTTACGTCTCCGGGCACGCAATCTCGAACGGGGTTTGTTTTATTGTGGTATTGATTTTCCTTGCTCCCTCCAGCCACTCCAGGTTAGACTCGCAATACTTTCCTTTGGTAAATTGAAGGTAAGGTTAGAAGTATGGCAGTGCTAAAATTTAGGTAGCCTGCTGTGGGTTTGTGTTTTAGTTTTAGAAAAAAAAAACTCGGCAAAGATCGTGAATGTTTATTTCTCCATACTTTAGCAATGTTTGGAAAACTAGAAAAATTAGAATTGAAACTTCACTTGATCACTTTAAAAAAACTGAAACACTTTTTCAAACTATCACAAGTAAACGCGAGCAACCTTCAAATTCCACTAGAAAAAGCTTATCATTTGACAGATAGGCCTATTTCATCTGCGACTTACAGACTTCTACAATGTCGAGTGCATGACTTGGAGGGATCATCGCAGAAGGGTTAGTATTTATAATAGATTTCAGCGCCAATATTTGATAATGGAGAATCTGCTTTTGTAAACAAACAATTTGTGTGCTAATTTATCGGAAGTTGAATACAATTCCTTCAATTTGAAAATGGTCTGTACTCGAAAAAAATGCTCAATTTTTATCCGTTAGAACTTATTTGTCCTTGAGTAAAAATGATTAAAAATGAAAATCTCAGTATAACTAGTTTGGAGTGAATTGTTTACATGTGCAAAATTTCATGACAATCGCTTCAGTGGTTATTGAGATGTCATCGAAACAAGAAGAAAATCGCCGGAGAATTTTGCACGCCGTCATGGAAAATCCGACTGCGACCATGAGATGGATCGGAAGAAAACTGTATCTCGGATGGTAAAATCGTTTAAGGAGTCCCATACGACCGAGCGGCGAGCTGGAAGTGGAAGAAAATCGAAGACATCTGACCCTGTGAAGGCCCGGAAGGTGTTGGATTATTTCAAGTGAAATCCGAACCTTTCGATTCGCGACGCGGTTCTGTCAAAGTGTTCCGCCTGGTTCGTTCAACAAACCATGAAACCACGAAAGGCTTCGTGTATTCAAGGTACACAAGGCACCGAACCGGCGTGATCAACAAAACACGGTGGCCAAATCCCGCGCAAGGAAGCTGTATCGAGAGTGGTTAACGAAACCGATGTGTTGGTTATTAATGACGAAACCTACATCAAGGCAGACGCAAAGCGGATACCGGGGCTGGAGTTCTGCGTTGCCAAATCACGGTTTAATGTTCC